>JXCR01096983.1:4846-26382 GCA_002079205.1 Phalaenopsis hybrid cultivar | reverse complement strand
TGGTCATATCAAAAGTGAATTTGAGTTTAGGATTGAAATTGAAGTCAATTGAGATCAAATTGTTGGACATTTGAGTTGGATTTGGGGAAATTTGGGTCTTCGAGGGGCAATTTGTGGATTTTGGCTAAAGATGGTCAAATTGGCCAGATTGGGTCATGTGGTAGTTGAGAGAAATGAAATTGGAAATATTTTGGATCTATTGGGATTTTCTGAGAATTTTTGGAATCTTGGATTATGGAGGGGTAGTTTGGTAATTTGGGGGCGTTTTAGTGGTAAAAGGCCAATATGGATATTTTGGTAGAGTTGAGGTACCAACCATCACCAATAAGCCATGGACTAATGGAAACCCCATTTTGGGTCCTCTACATAGTGGTCTTAGTTAAACCATAGCCCTAGAGCTAGTAGGTTTAGGGGACCATCTACACGAGTATCCCAAAAGATCAAGGGATCTATGCTGGAAATTTGAGTTCAGGGTTGTGAGTGATTGTGGGTGTAGATGAGTGTAGTGAGTGTAGTGAGTGCCTTAGCTCCAAACCAATACCCAGGGTCAACCCTAAAGGCCCAACAGTCCTAAGTGTGACTCATCTTTTGTTTCCCCCGTAGTGATCCCACCTACTAAATGCTAGAGGTTGAGACCAACATGTGGAACTTCTGGTTGAGTAGAGAAGAGTTTACAATTTCTAGGTGTGAGGGTTTCACATCTTGTTTTCTAAGAATAGTCAATAAGAAAATCCTATTGCTAGACCTTAGGCTACTAAAGAGGAAAAACTAAACCTCAACGAAAAATTAGGTCAACAACTGACGAGATAAACAAAACCAATATAGACTCCTAAGTAAACAGACACAAAAGGAGTGTAAAATCGTGTGTGTTATTTATTTCCGCTAGAGAATTAGTAGATGAATATTTGATCAAAGTTAAGAGGCAGGGACTCTCGTTGGAGATTAGAGAGTAGGTTTCAAGCTATCAAGTTTCAAGTTTTTATAGAGGATGAGAATTCAAATGTAAGTGCTTATTCTGAGGTGGGAATTTGAGATTTAGGTATCAATCAAATGGAAGCTGGAATTTAGCTACCGACCTGAAGGAGAAAATTTGAAATTTAAGTAAGAATTTTAAAAACATAACAAAAAATTAGAGACCGACCTCGAAAGAGGGAATCAAAAGTTAAGAACTGATTCCAGAGCAAGAATTGAAAGCTAAGGATCAATCTCGAAAGAGAGTCAAAAGTTAAAGACCGGCCTAAAAAATGAGTGAATTAGAAGTTAAGGACTGATTCAAAAATGAGAATTGAAAGTTAATGATCAATCTCAGGAAGAGAGTCGGAAGTTGAGGACCGACCTCAAAGGAGTGAATCGAAAGTTAAGGACTGATTCAAAAATGAGAATTGAAAGTTAATGATCAATCTCAAATGAGAGTGTCGGAAGGTAAAGACCGACCTCAAAGGAGTGAATCAGAAGTTAAGGACTGATTTGAAAATTAGAATTGAAAGTTAATGATCAATCTTAAAAAGAGTGTCGGAAGGCAAGGAATGACCTCAAAGGAGTGAATCAAAAGTTAATGACTAATTCAAAAATGAGAATTAAAAGTTAATGATCAACCTCAAAAGAGAGTGTCAGAAGGTAAGGATCAACCTCAAAGAAGTGAATAAGAAGTTAAGGACTGATTCAAAAATGAGAATTGAAAGTTAATGATCAATATGAAAAAAGATTTTCAGAAGGTAAGGACTTATCTCAAAGGAGTGAATCAAATGTTAAGGATTGATTCAAAAATAAAAATTGAAAGTTAATGATCAATCTCAAAAGAGAGTGTCGGAAGGTAAGGACCGAACTCAAAAAGGAGTGAATCAGAAGTTAAGGACTAATTCGAAAATTAGAATTGAAAGTTAATGATCAATCTCAAAAGAGAGTGTCGGAAGGTAAGTACCGACCTCAAAAAGGAGTGAATCAGAAGTTAAGAACTAATTCAAAAATGAGAATTAAAAATTAATGATCAATCTCAAAAGAGAGTGTTGGAAGGTAAGGACCGACCTCAAAGGAGTGAATCAAAAGTTAAGGACTGATTTAAAAATAAGAATTAAAAATTAATGATCAATCTTAAAAGAGAGTGTTGGAAGGTATGGACTGACCTCAAAGGAGTGAATCAGAAGTTAAGGACTGATTCAAAAATGTGAATTGAAAGTTAATGATCAATCTCAAAAGAGAGTGTTAGAAGGTAAGGACCCACCTCAAGAAGGAGTGAATCAGAAGTTAAGGACTGATTCAAAAATGTGAATTGAAAGTTAATGATCAATCTCAAAAGAGGGTGTCGGAAGGTAAGGACTGACCTAAAGAAGGAGTGAATCAGAAGTTAAGGACTGATTCAAAAATGATAATTGATGATGTTGAATCAAGAGATGTGTGTCGTGTGGAAAGGTTGACATTGTCGAAGAAGATTTGTGAAACTTTGTGAGATTTTGTGCAGAACGTGAAACTTCGCGGGGATGTTAAGAGAATTAATACAGACAATGATAGTTGTGCTGCGCGAGCAAAGAGTAAGAGACCTCAATGTCGAGAGAATCAACTCAACAAATTTATTTTCTTTTCTTCTTCTTTTTATCATGTTTAATTTTTAAAATATGTTTTCAAAAATTTAATTTTAGTTAGTTGATTTTCAAAAGAGATTGAGTTTGTTGCTTGTTTGTTGGTTATTTTATTTTTTTTTTATTTTATTATTATCAAATTTTATTGTTTCATTCTTTGTTCATTGTAATTTTGAACCAACACATGATCTATGGCTTTTATCCATTGCACAAAAAAACAATTTGAGCAAATAAAAAATTTCTGAAAGAAACTTCATTCATCTGTTCCAATAAATATTACAGATCAAGTGTAGGCTAACTCATCAAAAAGTACAATATGCTAACTGCATCAAAGTAGATCCAAAATATCTCACCAATTACATATCATAGGATGAGTATCTCTGATATATCATATTTATTGTAATGTAGTGGAGCAAAAAACAATCCTTCGACCATATGTTCCTATTTATATGAGCTCCTAATCGAGCAGACCTTCTAAGCCATGCTCTAGAACAGTGTTTCCTTTGCATGTACTTAGAGGTACAACCCTTTTATAACTCGTATGGTAGCAGCACCCCCAGTTCTCAATCTGACTAAAATCCTTGTGGTATTCTGTTGTCGTCCATCTGTCGAAAGGACACAGACACCCTACGGTGTCATACTCCTTGAATACAGTGCTTGGTGATGTCCGCTCCAATCCCTTTGAGAACAAGTACTGAGCTAACTGGTAGGGGAATCTCCATAGATCCTTTGAACTCACCAGAGCCAATGATGTCAATTTCTTCCCCAAATTAGATGTTGGTTTTACTCATGAATGAGACCATACAGAAAGGTCTCACGAAGTCATGGTGGTCTATAGGTGGAGGAATGCAATCACCCTCGTCGTAGATGTTGATAATGCAACTGTTAGGAATGCAATTAACGAGCAGTATACTCCACCTGACCATCTTTTTAATCATCCACATTATCATTGGTGGTAGTGGATCCACCTGATCATGTCTGAGAATCCCAGGAGGATTCCCTTATCTGTCATTTGTAAAGTTGTAGCAGCAGCCACACTGGATAGTAATTCTCCCTTTTCCTCGCATCAATTTCCTAGGCTTAGAATAGGTTCTTTCCATCAGCAGGCCTGCTTTATGTCTCTCCCTTAGGTCAAAAATGCAGTCAAGAATGCTTTGTTCTTCACTTTTTGAGAAGGCCATGGTGTATAATTCCAAACCTTCTAATATGTTGATGAATCTCCCTTGTATTTCTTCATAGAATTCAAAATTTCTTTTGTTCACTTTGCTTATTCTGTGATATTATGCTGTGCTTATGATTTGAAGTTTTTGAGGAAGTTCCCTTACTTCAACGGTGATGGAAACCCAAGCTGGTGTTGACTCTAGCTCTATCAAAATGTATGATCCGGCGTCTGACTGGACGTATGGCCTTGTACCCTTCAGAACATATGGCTCCACCTCCATTGGATAGATAGCTTTGCCTCTATCAGGTAATCAGCAGTCTGAGATCTATCATCTGCAGAGGCATACTCCTCTATGGTACTGTAGTGTTGTAGGTGCAAGACATTGCAGTCCGGGCATTCCACGAATGCCCCCGTAGCTGACGATCGTGCAAATATTTCAGCGTTGCAAGTAGGGCAACCCGTGCACAGAACATCTGAAGCTAGTGGTATTTTTGACTCTGTAACAAACCTGGATTCATCATCTATGGCAAGCAAGCTTTAAGAAGTTTCTTTAATGCTTGGATCATAAATTTTCCCCTCAGGAATAGGGGCGAGCAACTTTTCTACCTCTTTTTGGCGTCTTTTCTCCTTTCGCAAGAAAACCCTCTGCTTTTGGTGGCTAGCATTTCTGCGCTGTGTTCTTCATAGCAGAGCATCTAACAATCTTTCATTATCAGCAGCGACTAGACCCCCAATTGGTGTAGCTATCATGGATGGTAGACAACTCGGCCTCTCCATTGGGTCATGTTGTACCATTACGCTCTTTCCTTTCAATGACATATTGTCTTTGGTGCCCAACCTTAGCAGTGAGGGTAGCCCTTCCTTTTCCCGTTGAATGATAACATTCATTAAAGGCCCCTCGTAATCTATGCCGACTTGGTTAAATTCCAAGTTGAAATCTATAGTACCGCCCTGCGGTGCCATTTCTTCATTTAGTGCAATATTCCAGCCATCTTTAAAGACAAAGATCAGCATCTAACATAACATTTCTCTGCAGACGACAAGAAAAATGTCAGTGGGCTGAAACTTAACATGAATAAGAACAAAACAAAGTATTTATTAAAGGAAATTTTAATTTATTTTGGTGAAGAGATCAATTATTTATGTGTGAATTTTGTTTAATTTAGTAGAATATTAAGTTCAAAGGTAGAAAGGAGAAAAATTCGGAGTCTCATTTTTTCAAAATTTTTCATTATATTGAGGTTAATTTTGTTACAAAAAAGTTTTGGACCCGGTAACAAACTTTTGGCCACATAGATAACCCCAAAATAGTCAAAATTTTAAAATTTCAAATCAAGTGGCGGTAAGCAACATCACGATGGATAGTTTGTCTTCAGGTATCGTCCGTTTATTGGTAGCATGGGTCTTTCACCCCAAAAGTCTGCTAACTGGTAGGTTCCTTCTGCATAATCTTTTTCAACGACAAATGGTCCCTCCCAAGTCGGCTCAAATTTTCCACCTATTTTGGGGCGTGCAAGAATAGGTCTTTTGAGCACAAGGATGAGGTCACCAACTTTATATGTCCTTGGGCGGACCAATTTATCATGAGCTTGTGCCATCTTCGCCTCGTAAAGTTCCAAATGTTTTTTTTTGCTTCAAGTCATTTTCCTTCAAGACTCTCTAGTTCTTTAAGCCTGAGCTTTGCACTTTCTTCTGTTGTGAGTTGGTTGGCGACTGTGACTCTAAGAGACATCATCTGAATTTCTAACGGTAGCACGACCTCAGACCTGTGCACGAGCATGTAGGGTGTACACTAAGTGGGAGTCCTGAACGTCGTATAGTAGACCCAAAAAGCTTCTAGCAATTTGTTGTGCCAATCTCTTTTATTTTTTCCAAGATTTTTTTTAAAATCTATACCAGTGCTTGTTGAAGACTTCAACCAATTCATTTACTCTAGTATAGTAAATTGTAGAGTATCTCCAATCTATCTCGTGTCTTTTGACAAAATCTTTGATTTTGGTGCTTTTAAAGGTTGTCTCATTGTCACAGATTTTTTTTCACGGTACTCCAAAATGATAAATGACTTGGTTTTTGAAGAACTGAAGAATGTGTTGTGTTGTAACCTCTCGTAACGGCACTGCCTCTGCCCATTTGGAGAAATAATCTGTAGCAATAAGCATGAACTTGTGTCCTTGGGAGGATGGAGGGCCTATCAGGCCTATTATGTCTGTGCCCCAACACTCGAATGACCATAAGATAATGGTTGGGTGTAGCACATTTGGAAGTTGGTGTAAGACCACCCCATGCACCTAACACTAGTGCATCTTTTGGCTGTATCCATGTATTCAGACATCATTGCTGGCCAAAAATATCCTAGTCTTTTGATCTTGATTTTCATTTTTAGCCTTGACAGGTGAGCGCCACACAATCCGGCTGTTACTTCTTTGACAATATTTTGTGCCTCGGCTTTGCTCAAGCATCCTAGCCACATATGGTCGAACGATCTCCTATAGAGGACATCACCAACAAAAGCGTATGACATAGCCCTTTTCGTAATGTGATGTCCTTCAGACATGTCCTCTGATAGCTTTCCAGTATGCAAATATTCTATTAATGGCTTGCGCCAGTCTTCGTTGACATCAGCAACTACATTTATCGCTTCTTCTTGTCTGAGCTTGTAAAGAGTTTTGAGGTTGATTTGAGACAAAATTTGTCTTACTTGTACGGTGATTTCAATGGTATCCTTCGGGGGACACGCCAGCTCCTTAGCAAGTTTTGCTAGAGCGTCAGCATGGGCATTATCCTCTCGAGGAATCCAGTAGAAAGTTACACCAGGGATCTGCTCCAGCAGCTTCATTACGTATCAGTGATATTCTGCTAGTCTCTATTTAAAAATCTTATATTGTCCGGCAACTTGTTGGATGACAAGTTGAGAGTCGCCTTAGATGACGATGTCTGTTATATTCATTGAGATTGTCAATTCTAATCTGGTGATTAGGGCTTCATATTCTACTTCATTGTTTGTGCACGGATCTGTCAGGTGGTATGAGAACCTCAACATACCCTTATCTGGCTTGATAAAGTTCAAACTGATCCTTACTTTACCTGGTATGACTTTGTCTGATCCATTGTCTTTTTTGGCTAATGAAGCACCATCGAAGTACAATTCCTAGTGTTGTTCGCTGGAGAATTCCATTTCTAGTATTTGCTCATTGTTAACTTGTCGTTGAGAGGGGACCCAATTGTCATTGGGTGTGCAGCGAGAAAGTCTGATAGAATCTGTCCCTTGATAGCACAGTGGGGAAGAAAAGTTATATCAAATTGCAATAAGATCATTGACCATTTTGCTAGACGTCCGGAGAGTGCTGGTCGAGTCATCAAATATTGCAATGAATTAACTTTCAAAATTAAGGTAATCTTATGAGAGAGCATGTAGTTTCTAAGCTTTTGGGCGGAGAAAATTAATGCCAGACAATGCTTCTCAATGGGCAGATACCTTACTTCTGTCGGTATCAGATGATGACACAAGTAGTAGAGTGTGTTTTCTTTACCCTCATCATTGACTTGGGCTAAGAGGGCTCCAAGAGAGTCGTCTAAGACCTCGGTATAAAGTATCAACAGTTTCTCTGGGATAGAGGTTGTCAAAACAGGAGGTGTCATTAAATATTTTTTGACATCCTCAATGGCCCGCTGACATTTCTCTTCCCAAAAGAATTTGACTTCCTTTTTAATTTATGACGAGAAGGGCTGACACCTACCTGAGAGATTAGAAATAAAGTATCTCAGATATGCCAACTTCCCCTGGAAGGAACGTAGTTGTTTCAAGGTTTTAGGAGGAGGCATTTCCAAGGTAGCTTTAATCTTATCTGGGTTGATCTTGATTCCCTGATGACGGACAACAAATCCTAGAAACTTCCCAGAGGTAACGCCAAAGGTGCACTTTAAGGGATTCATTTTAAGGTTGTATCATCGTATCCGTTCAAACATAATCCTCAAATCATAAAAATGGTCTATTTTTTGTTTACTTTTGAAGAACAAATCATCCACGTAGCATTTCACTTGATTGTAAATGAGGTCATAAAAAAACTTTGTCATTGCACGTTGATATGTTGCTCTACCGTTCCTTAGGTCGAATGACATCATTGTGTAGCAGAAAATCCAGATAGGTGTTTTGAAGGATGTAAGCATTGCATCCTCGAGAGCCATCTTGATTTAGTTGTATCTCGATGACCAGTCTATGAAGGAGAAGATTTAATCTGTAGAAGCGATATCCACCATCATTTCCAGCATTGGTAATGGAAACTCATCCTTTGGATATGCCTTGTTCGAATCTCTGAAGTCGACGTAAACACAGATTTGTCCATTTTTTTTCTTAACTTGAACAATGTTAGCCAACCACGAGGGGTATTGCTCTTCTTTTACAAAATTAGCGTCTATTAATTTCTTTACCTCGAAGATGACTTGTTGCTCTATTTTGAGGCGCATTGTTCTGGGAGCTTCTTTTATTGGGGTCATATCTTTGTCTACCCCGAGTTTATGAACTGCAACCTCTACTGACGGTCCTGAATTTTCTCATAACTCCATGCAAAACAATCTTTGAATTCAATTAAAAATTTGATCAACTGCAGAGATTCTTCATCGTTGAGTAGTGAACTTATAAAAGTAGGTCGGGGTTGCTCTTCAGTCCCGATGTTGATTTCTTTCAACACATCAACAGTTGACTTGATTTCTTCTTAAAATTCTGACAGAGCATCTTCTATTAGCTGATCAGAAGAGTCATCCTCTAAATCAAAGCAATCCTCTTTAGATTCACTAGTAACAATCATACAAAATTCTGAATTATCGGCTGGTCCGACAGTGCCAAATCCGAGACCCTCTTTTGAGTTAGGAGTTCAACTTTTAACAATCCATAATTTTTCAAAAATTGGTAATTTATGTTTTGGTATTTGTTTTAGCAAGTGTCCCTGTTGAATTAGCTTTTGTACATAAAGCGAAAAGTAACCAAAAGGTAATTCCATTAATTCATTAGGATCATCATCCAAATTTACATGTTTTTTAAGATTAGTAGAAATAGAAGCAGTGTAAAATTTGATCGGCTTTGAACCAGCACTACAAACTTCTTTGACCTCTAAACTCTCTACTTTTTGAGGGAGGATAGGAGCAAGGGCCATAGCATTCACATAGTGAATTATCTGATCATACATTGTCTCATATTTGTGTTTCTCGGCCTCTACTAAGGATATCTCATATTGAGGTTTCTTCCATTTTGTCATCATTATTTCATCTTTGAAACTGTCCTCATCACCAACGTTGATGGTTGTCCTAGTCCGTTCAACGATTAAGTTGGTTCTTCCCCATCCACGTCCCCATCCTCGACCTCGGGTGTGCGAGCTAAAAGAACCTCCACGAACTTGTTGCAAAAGAGTGGTGGAAGATCGTTGAAGTGGAGCTGAATGACCCTGTCATTGTACTTCTTCCAAATCTTTACTTTGTCATAGTTTCAAGAGAGAAAATATTTTTCTTCAGAGGTGCGTAGTATGAAGCATCTTCATGATTTGAAAACGATTGTAGATCTCCTTTGATGCAATGTTCTTATCCTTCTTTGTAGTATTTGATACATTGGTGTAGAGATGATGGAACCATGTTTTGTTCATGAATCCATGGTCGACCTAGTAGAGCGTTAAAAGAGGTCTCGTCATCAATGATATGAAATTTGGAGGTTGTTGCTAGTTCTCCAACCTTCATAAACAATGTAATCAATCTAAGGGCTCTTTCTCCCTTTTAGTTAAATTCTCTTAGCGTCATTTTATCTGCTGTAAGCTCTTGAGCTTTGATGTCGAAATAGGCCAATGTTCATAGACTCATCAAGTTGAGAGATGCTCTAAGATCTACTAAAACTCTGGACAACACAAATCTACCGATGTTAATAGAGATGTAGAGTGGTCGGTTGCAGTCAGCGGTACCAAGCAGTAAATCTTAATCTATGAAGGTTTCCCTAGGCTGTTCTTTGAACGAACAAACTTCATCCGAGGATGTGCTAGCCAACAGGGTTAAGAAGATCTCTGGGTCTAGCAAGGCTGTAACCAGAGCTTCTCTCATTTTTTCTTTGACAAGATTAGAGCATCATAGATGCTTAATCGGACCGACAACTTTCTAAGATGAGTTAACACGTTGTAATCCTCTTACTGTGATCCTCCAAGTTTCTCTTGGTTGTGTGGTTCTTCCACTGGTGGAGGTAGCTCTTCTTGAGTTACTATTTGTTTTCCTTTATCTGCTGGAGCTGTTCTTGAGGGTAATACTCTCCCGCTTCTTTAGTTCACTTATGCAATTTCCTCTTCTTAAGTTATCATTGTTGAATCTTTCGGTGTTTCTTATTTATCAGAAAGATATAAGTTGATGGCAAGCGGTGCACCATGGTGCTCGAGGATTGGTTCCTCACTTCAGTACTGTCGTAGCTGGTATCGTTGATGTCTTTTTTGATCTTGTTAGTGAGTTCATAGGACTCTAGTATGATTTGAGGATCATTGCGGGAATCGAGATCGAGACTAGATTGATCATTATTTATTATGTCATTACTAGAAACAGTTAAAATGTAGCCGAAATCACGATCATTACATTCATAAAACCTGGAAGGGCAAAAAGATAATCGTATAAAGTCAGAGGTTTAAGGATGTTCTTCCCGTAATTTGAAAAAAAAATCTAGTAGAGGTAACCCCTATCCAAACCCCCGTGCTATCAATCTTCATAGTGGTAGTGTTTCTCTTTTTCTTTATCTTTGATGATGATGAATCTCCTAGCAAAATCTTCATCTCGGGCTTGATAGGCTGAATATTCTGAACGGAGGCTTATTTTGATGCTTTCTAGATTTGATTTAATATTTTTTTGTTCAATTTGCTCCAAACTTCATTCCATTCATATTTTTTGATATATGCATAACATTGTTTTGATGAATTTTGTATTTGGTTTAGGAACCTTATGAGCTCGTCCCAAGTCGTACTCCATCCCTCTTCTCTAGTATATGGATCAATCGAAGAAATTGGCACGGCCGAAATCATATTTATGGAACCTTTTTTAGGTTCTCTTAAATATTCTTTCTAGATCGTTATATTTCCTTCTTTAAGATTTTTCTCGAGCTAATCCTTAAATATGAAACATTCTTCTATAGTGTGCCCTAGCAATCTGTGGTATGGGTAGTAATTTGGTGCATCTTTCTTGTCAACTTCTTCGAGCTTCTTTGGATTTGGCAGTTTGAACTCAGGTTTCTTCATCAGACTTCTGAACATTTTAGACACGATTTCATCTTTGAAAGAATACACCATTTACTGTCGTTCTACGAGTGATATTCTCTTATTCTCTGTTCGAGATGCTCCTTCTTCAGGCGGTCACTGGCAAGACTGGCTATTCTGTTTTTGAGCCTATTATGATGAAGATTGACGAAGATTTTCTGCTTATTTCTTCATTGGTTGCTTCCCTTTGTCGATGTTCGCTACTGTTCCTTATTTCTTTTCAAACACTTTGGTTGCCTTGGACTTCTCGTGTGAATCCATATGTTTGATTTCCTCTTTGAGACTGTTAGCCTTGCTGAGTAGCTTCTTGAAGGATTTGATGGTGAGTCCCTCTAGCATGAAAGCTACTAGGCTATGAATGCTTTTGAGTAAAATCTCAATTTCATGATGTTCGTGTAGCTGAGCTTCACATTTCATGCTAAGGTTTCTCCACCTAAAAATATAGTCCACCAAAGTCTCGTTGGGCTTTTGTTTTTCCATCATGAGCTCTTCTATAGAGACATGATGTTGCACTCCGACAAATCTTTTCACAAATAATTGTTCCAGCTTGGTAAATGTCTTAACTGATTCATTGGGTAAATCAACATACCAATCAAAAGCATTCCCTAATAGGCTGCTGACAAACTATTATAAGAGTAAAACTTCATTATTTCTTGTGTTTCCACAACTGGCTCAGAAGTGTGCTATGTGTTGTCTGAGATTTCTAGTCCCATCAAATATCTTGAAGTTTAGGGCCAAGAAACCCTTGGAGAAGGGTACAACATTGAATTCTTCCGGGTAAGATCTACCCTTTAAAATCAATGCACCACCCTTAGATTTGGTTAAGGTCTCCCGAACTTGATCGACCATTTGCTTAAATTCTTTCGCTGGTATGGGGCTTGATGGAGAATCCTTTTTTGGTGCTTATCTCTTTTTACTGAATCAACTTCACTTCTTTCGTCTGTGATATGTATAATTTCAGGTTTTTTGATCTTCAAAGAGGTTAGTTGCGGTGCTTGTGATTGTCCCTAAATGGTGGCCATGGCTGTCATGGTGGCGATCATCTCTTCTATCCTTTTCTCCAGTTGGTTGACTTGCTCATCCCTTAAGAGAATAGCCCTATGCAACCCATCTATGATGTTCTCTTTGATGAGAAGTTGAACCTCGCGTGTAGATGTAGCGGCTCTGGTTTTGATGACATGGCCATTATAGTTAAAATATCCTTCAACGTAGTCATTATAGTTAAAATCTTTATCATCATCATCATCATTGGAGACTCTGTGCTCTCGAGCCAATTCAGAAATCTTGACTCTATGCCTTTCTACATTTGGCGGATCTGACGTCCTTTTAAATCTCTTTCTTCATTCGAGGGGATATTGCATGCCCCGCTCGTTTAAGTAATTCACTAACTGAACAGCCTTCTTTCGCAGCTAGTCTCTGAATAACTGAACTGACTCGGGTGATAGAAGTAGATTTGATTTTCTCCTCACCATGTCCATGAAGTAATGGTAATGCTGTGAAAGTATTTCAGATACTTTCGTACCCATGGTTATCCATTAGAGGATGGAATCTACTTCCCCGCAGAAGTGGATATACCTCTGGTAATTCTAACACCTTTTGGTGAGGCTTTTCCTCAACAAGGATATCCTCAGGAGTCTGGGCTTTAGTGGCCCTCAAACTCTCCTATTGTGGTTTCTCTTCTGAGTTTGGGTTAGTGCAGTTCTTGAACTCGATCCAATTTCAAATACTGGTGGTGGGATAGCCAATCCCTCAGTCAGATCTTCAATGCTTATTACTTCTTTCAGCAGCAGCGGGGACAGCAGGCTTGGCAGTTGCCGCGGCGGCAGCAGTAGTCTTGGCCTTCTTGTATGAAGGGAAGTCCTGAAGACAGTTCAAGTTAAACTTAGCTGACGGCTCCTAAATTTCTACAGCAGTTACTTTCATGAAGACAAACGGTGCCTTCCCGAGGATAACCTCGAGGTCTTCAAATTCGGCTCTGAACTTAATTGTAGGAGAAATATTATGGGCTTCATGGCTCATCGACAGGTTGCAAGAAAAACTCAACATTGGGTAGGCCATTGCAGCAGCTTTAAAAAAGAAAGTTCTAGGGTTAGCTATATGGCCAAGACTTTGTAATCTTAGTGCAAGCACTGAAAATTAGCAGAGGTTGATCTGTAGACTGGGTAAGTTTTAATTTGTGGGAATTTTTTAAAATTTTTAGTAAAACGAAATTTGAAAGTAGAAAAATTTATTAATATAAGAAAATTTTAAAGTGCGTGTAGCACAATACAATTCAATTCAATTTGCAAAATAGCAAATTAAAGTTAAAAAGGAGATGTGAAGTGTTTTATGACCCAGTGCGGAACCCATTTTTCACACACAATGCCCAGGTGGAATTAGTCCACCAACAAACCTATTGGGGGTCCGACCCCACATGAAGATTTAAAGAGTCCTTAATAGCCTCTTGAACCCCTCCATTCAAAGGAGATTGAACAGATAGTCCTGAAGTCCAAAGAGTTGGTCGTGCTTTCCCAAGACAGAAATGTGTAAAGTATGTCAATGAGAGAAGAGTAATTTGGTCCATGAGGGACATTAACACATTACCGATGTTTGAAGATAACATTTCCTTATTTATATGAAGAGAAAAGCTTGTCCCCAGCGAAGTATCCAGAAGCTATCGACACTATTTTGGTTAAGGGAGTTGCCCGTAAGAAGCTGTCGGCCACTAGAATCAAAATCCTGTCACCCGCTTCGAAAGGACATTTTAATTTACATATAGATTTTAAGTTTAGAAAAATATGAAATCAAACTGACCTCATATTTTTCATAGGTTAAATGAAAGAGCAATGTACCTCAAACCTTGTATCTATCTCAAAGGATAAACACAAGACTTGAGGATGAGGTTCGATCAAATAAACACAGAAATATATGGCGTTCATTTGGTCTGTGAAACCGTTTCATTTCCCAACAATTTCCCCTATTTAATACAAAGAATTAAATAACTTTTATATTAAACTCGGTTCGGACAAGCTTCCTATAAGGGCAAGCCCCTATAGTTAATTACATACTGAATGACCGAAGTCACCTCAGAAAACTCTTAATAAAAATCAGGAAATATTATCTTCAAGGATTTTAAAAGGATAGGACTTTTCAATGATATCAGAAAAAGAGGTGTGAAATGGGATTGGCTCAAATCTGGAGCATTTTGTTTTTGGAATCCAAAGGAAGAAGAACCAGGGGATGTCATGGATATGGAGGAGAACCTTGGTGACTTCCTGGTCTATCCTATTGTTTCGCTTCAATTTTGAGGAGAAAATTTTAGATTTTTCGTCCTGTCAATTTTATTTAATTAGGGATTACATTCATGTGAAACAACCACACAAATAGCTTAGAAGATGTGAGGATTTAGGTCGTGAAAGATGACAACCTCAGAATCTTAAGATTAGTTAGGGCTTATATTGTATAATAGAGCTGTACAAAGGCCTAAAGATAAGGTGAGGATTTATGTTGCATAAGCAGATAACCTCTAAATCCTATGGTTTGGTTGTTTAATTCTAAGGAAGGAAATTGGTTTAGTTGGGGAAAACATGTTTTACTATTGAAGATGGCCATGCTACCCACCATGCTAGCTCCAAACTCCTTGTTGTGGTGAGTTTAAGTTTTCTAGGATGTCAAGTTATAATGTCAAATCAGAATACCTTATGGTTGTCATTCTTTAAATGTTATGGGGGATGTAAAGTTGATTAGAGAGACACCGGTTAGGATCCCATGGTACCCTCTTTCTGGCACCATTATTTTCTATTGGATTCACTTAGTCCAAATGAATTTACTAAACTCAACTTAAGGAGTTCCATAATTTCATTTAGACCATGGGAAGCCTCGTTAGCAACCGTAGGTAACCTCCTCTGAGGGATTTTTGATCATCCGATAGAAACATCTTAATTTAGTTGAAGTTGTTATTTTGTGATGTTTGTGATTAAATTTTGATTTGTCTTATATTTTGAATGTGTGGAGGTTAATTTTATCTTGGTTGATTTTAGTTTTGGTTTTGTGGCTTTCCTGATAGTTTTAGTTTTCATGCAGGGTGACATTTTTGTTTAGCATGCAAGTTTGTGTTTTGTTCATATATGCAGGTAAGTAAGCACAATGTGGAAAGCTTAAAAAAAACATTGTTGTAAACTATAAAAGCGTACATGACGAGTTTTCTCATTCCACCACCTGAAACTCAAAATGTATGTTAGAAAATTTTATGTAAAGCGGAAAAAGTAAGGTTTTAGTGACCTACATAACCCTAGGTCACATCTTGGTGGGTTCCTATTAGTTTGATTAAGGCTGAATTTTGTTAAGCAAAACATATTAAGTTTAGTGGACCTCTGAGATATCCAACAGGTTTAGAGGAAGAAGCAAATACATGCTTCCCTCTTACTACCTGGTGAAAACTCTCGTGCTCATATAAACCTATTATGTTGCTTAATAACCCATCTTGTAAATACATTTAATGCTGAATGAACATTGATGTTTCAATTATCCTTAAGAGTAAAGTAATTATTTAATATTAAAGCAATCTATCCTTCAATTTGTATGCATAGAATTTTATTGGAAGATTAACATGAACTAAGAGCTGATCCTTAATGGAGAATAAATCTTATGATGAAAAAATTTGTCAAGAAAGAGATTTTAAAATAATAAGATGCTGGAATAATATATCCTATTTCAGATAGTGTTTGGGTGAGTCTAATTCAATGTATTACAAAGAAAAAAGGCACGACATTAGTGACAAATGAGAATACTGAATTAATACCAACAAGACAAGTCACTGGATGTCAAATCTGCATAGATTATAGAAAATTAAATTCTGCCATAATGAAGGATCATTTTGCTTTACCCTTTTTGGACATGACGTTAGATAGGCTGGCTGAGCATAGATATTTTTTTTTTCTAGACAAATATACCAGTTATCATCAAATACTTGTTGCTCTAGAGGAACAAGAGAAAATAACATTTACTAGTCCTTATAAAACTTTTGCTTTTCGGTGAATGCCCTTTAGATTATGTATTGCACCTACAACATTTCAAAGATGCATTATGCCAATTTTTTAGTGATTTAATTGAAGTCCTTATGGATGATTTTTTTGTATTTAAAACTTCATTTGAAATGTGTCTAAATCGTTTAGTGAAAGTTATAGAATGATGTAAAAAGACTAATCTCTTAATAAACTGGGAAAAATATCAATTTATGGTTGTAGGAGGAACATGCTTGGGCATAAAATTTTAGAAGATGGCATGGAAGTATATCTTTCAAAAATTCAGGTTATATGAAACCTACCTCCACTTACTACTATAAGAGGAGTTTGAAGCTTTTTAGGACATGTTAGATTTTACAGGTGATATATGGAAGACTTTTTAAAAATTACAAAGCCTTTATTCCAACTTCTGGAAAATTATACAAAATTTGATTTTAACCAAGATTCCCTTAAACGCTTTGACACTTTAAAAGAAAAATCAATCACTGCTCTTATAATCGTTTCACGTGATTGGGAGAAAACTTTTGAATTAACGTGTGATGCTAGTGATTATGCATTTGGATTTGGTTTAGGGGAAAGTTATGATAAGATTTTTAAAGTCATATATTATGCTAGTAAGACTCTTAATGATGCTCAAATTAACTACACCACTACTGAAAGAGAGTTATTAGCCATTGTTTATGCTTTTGATAAGTTTAGGTTATATATAATCTGAGCTAAATGTGTTGTGCCTACTAACCACTTAGCTATTAAATATTTAATTCAAAAGAAGGATGCAAACCAAGGTTAAGTAGATGGGTACTTTGGATTCAAGTGTTTGATTTTGTGGTAGTCGATAGGAAAGGGATTGATAATCAACTTATTGATCATCTATCTTGGCTATAACATGATGAAACACTTGATTTGGAAAAAATATTAATGAAAATTTTCTTGATGAACAACTTTATGCTGTAAAAGGATGAGAAATACCTTATTATGATGGTATTGTTAATTATATTGTTAGTGGTATTCTACCATATGGAATGACAAAACAACAAGAAAAGAAAATCATTCGCAATAAAAAATATTTTTTTTGGGATGAACAATATTTGTACAAATAATGCAAGGATTTAGTAATGAGACGATATGTGTCATATAAAGAAATTCAGAAAATTATCCAAAAATATCATGATTTTAAATTTGGAGGCCCTTTTGGTACTGATATAACTATTCATAAAATTTTGCAATCTACATTTTATTGGCCTACTCCATTTAGATATGTTAAACATATGATCGATTTCAGAGAGTAGGTAATATTTCAAAAAGAAATGAAATGCCTTTAAATTTTATTTTTGAAATTGAAATTTTTGAAGCATGGGGATTGGATTTTATGTGACCATTTATACCATCAAATGGAAATGTGAATATATTGATTGCAATGGATTATGTTTCCAATTGGGTTGAAACAATTGTTTTACATCAATATGATGCTCAGAGTGTTTCAAATTTTTTAATTAAAATTATTTTTACATGATATGGAATGCTGAGAGTAATCATTATTGAAAGAGGATCTCATTTTAGAAATGCAACAATTGCAAGTTTGGTGGAAAAAATATAATATAATGCACAAAATTACAACTGCTTATCATCCTGATAAACCGAAAATATATGCATTTTTAGACCCATATTTTATACCAATTTTTTGTGACATTGCACTTTAATGGAAGGTATTTTGATGTTTTCTTACAGACTGTTGATTTTTAGGGCTTAAAGATAAAAGTAAGCAAAAAGGATGAAATTTTGAGTCAAAATGATGTTTTTTTAAGAAATACTCAGCGTCGGCAGAACAATTTAACACTGGAGATTTTTACTCAGCACCGACGGCGCCAGACTAGCGTCGACTACGCCAAACCAGCGCTGACGACGCCAAAGGTGGTGCAGACCCCGTTTCTGAAAGGTTAGATGTATTTGGATGTCTTTTTTGAATAGTTTTTGGAGGCATTTCTTGGAGAACCGACCTTGGGCTCTATTAGGGGACAAATTTCATCAAAAATTTTGCTCCTCTATGTTTTTCACTCCTCTACATTCATTTTTTCGCTCCACATGATTCCATTCCACTACCATATATAAGTCAATTACTGACTTTGCTTTCATTGTTTAGAGTTTTTATGGTGAGATTTAGTGTGAAACTTTCTGTAAGAGTGTTGGAGCAGAAGAAAAGTTAGAGAGTTCTTCTTCCTAAATTTCTAAGGAAAGACTACAAAGATTTTGCTTTGAGAAAGAGTTCCAGATAAGTTTGTTTGTTTATTTAGTGTCATGTGAACTTTGTTTTATGTATAAAATTTTTGTTTTGTCGTATCTTTCTCATGAAGTCTGAGTAGCTCCCTCTATTTTTCCCCCTACTCTGAGATATTATGAATTGAAGAGATAAATTGAATGTGCCATAATTAAAATATAAATAAAATAAATTGTGATGATTTTTCAACTCCAAACTTAATTTACTTTTCAGTCTAGCCAATCTATTTGTTAAAATATGTTGTGAAACATATGGTCCTGGAAATGGAGTACGAGTTCTACAACAGAGTGAGGATTACATTTGATTTCACGAAGGAGAAATTCGTTCATGAAATGAAGTGCAAATAAATAGGGAAATATTCTTTGTTGGGTTTAAAATTGGAGAATCTTTAGGGTGACAAAATAAAATCCTCAATTTGGTCTTAGTGTTTAAAAACTAAAGCGAGAGTTAGGGTCTGTTTGGGGCAGCTGTAGCTTATTGAATAATATGCTGATAAGCTGATTAAAAATAATTTGCTGATAAGCTCGGTGTGGTGGCTATTAAAAATTTTTATTTTTTTAGAAAAGCTAGACCATTGCCAATAAGCTCCCACCACACCTAGATAGGGGAAGTGTGAATACATTGTTTTATGCATTTTGAAAACGGATAAGCTGCCAAAATGTAGTTTACCCAAATAGGCCAGGTGCGTTTTCAAAACTCCACCGCACCAAATAAGCTGCCCCAAACGGACCCTTAACCTTCAGGTGAAGGGAAGTGAGAGCTCTGGAGTGGGAGCCGCTATCCTCCTAGCCTAGCCACAGATTTAGGGACTAAATCTAAGAAGAGCCAATGATTTTCAATGAACTGTATTAGGGTAGAGAATTAAAATTGCTCCTATTTGGCACAATACATATTAAAAAAAATTATCTCATCTCATTTCACCGAAATTTCATTGTAGTGGGAAGGATGCTTTTTCACATAAGAAATCTTCATTACTTAAACATAGTTCTTATATTAATATTTAATATTTAAAAGTTGCATTTCTATTTTTTTTTAATAGTTAAGTAATGTATTTTGGTTAATATCCCAACATTCAAAATTAGTGACAAGGATTTCGTTTGATTTTCTGTAAATTTCATGTTAAAATTTATCATTGTTAACTTACATCTTCCCCGCATGATCGATAATTGGGGCTTAAATACAAAGTCCATTATTACTTCATAACGATATGTATACTTTTGTAGAATCCCATTATTAATTGCCTATAATTATATATATTTTAAACGACTTATTTTTCATATAAGATCAAATTTTTGGTGCTATAGTGGTGTCAACTTCATAAATTTTTACATATAAAATTTGGGATCAAGTTTTTGGCGCCGTTGTCAGAGGAAGATAACAGTTAAATTAAATTAAATTAAATAATTTTGATAAATTAGGAAATTTAGATAATATATATATACAAATTTATAAAAACATAAAAAAATATAATATAAAAAAATATATAAAAAAAGAAGAGAGAAGTTCATTTAAGAGTTTATTTCTTCTAAATAAATTTTACCTTGCTTACTTTATTTGTTTATGCAAAATATTAGATCTCAAGGTTTCGTACCTTACGACTCAGAATTAGAACGTACTATTAGAAAAATTTGAAAACAATAAAAAAAACTAAAATTTTGAAAGAAATGACGAATAATATAGAAAAACCAATAAATAAAAATTGACAAAGACCTTTTAAAGATTATGCAAATCCGACAGTAGATGAACTTCATTTAACTTTTCAAAATCCTGATGTTGCTGCTAATTCATTTGAGCTTAAACCTGTTATTATTCAAATTGTACAAAATAATCAGATTAGAGGATCACCCACTGAAGATCCTAACTTACATCTTGCTAGTTTTCTTGAAATTTGTGCTACATTTAAATATGACAGAGTGTCTAATGATAGTGTTAGGCTTAGACCTTTCCTTTTCATTAAGGGATAAAGCCAAGGCTTGGTTAAATTCATTAGCACCCGGATCTATTAGAACTTGGGGAGAACTATCACAAAAATTTTTGGCTAAATATTGCCCACCCTCTAAAACCGCTAAGCTGAGAAATGATATTACATCTTTTTGTCAGTTTAAAGGAGAATCAATATATGAAGTGTGGGAAAGATTTAAGAATCTTCTTAGAATGTCCACACCATGCTTTGCCAGATTGGTTAATAATTCAAACCTTTTACAATGGATTGGTATTATCATTAAGATCTATTATAGATGCTGTTGTGGGTGGATCATTAATGTCAAAACCTTTTGATGAAGCATATTCTATGAATTGAAGAAATGGCTACTAATAATTTTCAATGGCCCTCTGAAAGGGTAAATCCTAAGAGAGTGGCCAATATTCATGATTTTGATGCAATGTTTATTTTGGCATCTCAAACTGCTTCTATTTCTAAAATGATTGATCAAATAGGAGTGAACTATTCTCAAATATCCCCAATATTAGAGGAAAATTCACTAGGACAGATTATTGATACTCAACAAACTTATGAAACTTTAAACGCTATAAATAATCGAAATAACATTCCCTATTCTAATTATTTTAACCCTGTATGGAAAAATCACCCTAATTATATTGGAATAATTATAATAATTCGGTGAATCCATCTGGAAATCTAAACAATCAAGGAAATCCTAGTTTTTGACCTCATTATCCTCTAGGATTTAACTCCAATCTTAACCCACAAGTTAAGGAAAAGAAGTTGACAATGGAAGAAGTGATGTTGAACATGGGAAATCAAATACAGAATCAAGGGGCTGCTATTAGAAATATTGAAATACAATTAGGACATATTGCTACTGCACTTAGTAACAGACCTTTTAGAATTCTTCCGAGTACTGTGGAAGTTAATCCAAGAGATCAAAATAAAGAGCAAATTAAAGCTATTAAATTACGAAGTAGAAAAGAAGTTGAAACAAGGATCCAAAGAGAAATTGAAGTTGATGAAGAGAAGGAAGAAATGGAAAATGATCAACAGGAAAATGAACTAACACAGGTTCCTGTAGAAAAACCATTACCTTCGTTTCCTCAAAGACTAAAACAGAAGAATAAAAATAAACAATTTACAAAATTTTTGGAAATTCTTAAGAAGTTAACGATAAATATTCCTTTTGTTGAAGCTTTGGAACAAATGCCAAGTTATGCAAAATTTATGAAGGATGTACTAAATAAGAAAAGTAAGTTTATAGATCATGAGACCGTTGCACTCAGTGAAGAGTGTAGTGCTATTAT
>JXCR01096982.1:31153-50874 GCA_002079205.1 Phalaenopsis hybrid cultivar | reverse complement strand
TCTGATTGTTACGAATGAAGATGCTCAACTCCTTAAATCTAGGCCTGTTAAAATTTATTTTCCTAGATTTCATTTTTTTATATTTTTTAGTTATATATATTTATATATTTATTATTATTTTATATGATTATTACAATCTCCCCTCATATAATCTAATTTCACCGTCTGACCGTCCACTCCTTTTTTGTTTAATTTCAAGCTTCGGACAGGGTCACAAAAATTATTAACCAAAATAGTTGCAATACTAGACAATGGTGACGTTGAAGATGTTAATGACGACAACATTTAGTTTGCTTATATTCTACATGGAGAGACTTGTGTTGTAAATACTTGAAAACTTTTCTTGTAGAAAAAAATTGATATGTTGTGGTTTTAATCTTTATTTCTAGCTTTAATGAGAGTCATTTTATCGTGTGAAGTGATGTGGTGATCGAACACTCTCAAAGGTGTGTGGGTACACTAGTAATAAGGTAGTGAGTAAGTGCATCATTCCACATAGATTGAAATGCCAAGTCCTAAAATTGAGATGATTTAGTACCATCAATGCTATCAAAATGGGGATGATGATAAAATTCTAAACTAAATTACAAGCTATCATATGATAATATTAACAGATTAATTACTAGAAGACATAAATTTTAGGGATTAGAAATCATTAAGGTTGAGGTCTAGGGATTGTATTTCATGTAAATTCACACTTGGGATTATGTTCTATAAGAATAGCAGTTATCACAATTAATATTGAGGTTTGACCAGAGGTTGTTACATTTCTTTTGAAAGTTTAGTGTTTTTATTTTCTCTACACATCTTATCTACATCTTGGTGATCGATTCATTTCAAAAAAAAACCATTCACTCTTTTTGAATCTTAAAATGGACTACATGGGTTCACCATAATTATTTCTAATTTATGATCTATCAACACGGTGNAGGTTTGACCAGAGGTTGTTACATTTCTTTTGAAAGTTTAGTGTTTTTATTTTCTCTACACATCTTATCTACCTCTTGGTGATCGAGTCATTTCAAAAAAAAAACCATTTACTCTTTTTGAATCTTAAAATGGACTACATGGGTTCACCATAATTATCTCTAATTTATGATCTATCAACACGGTATTTGATTTAAGATAAGTTTGCCCTCCAAATATGAAATTAAAACAAACTCCTATCAATTGATGGTCAAACAATTCATAGGCCATTAAGCATTCAACAATGAAAATCAAGCAACACATGAACTCCCACAAGATATATTGAAAATAAAACCACCATAGTGGTTACATCTCATCTCTAGAAATGGGATTAGTTCAAAATGAAATAGAAATAAATCACATTTATAGGAATAAGCATGATAGATAATAAACCGAAGAAAGGAGTAAAAAAAAATCGGTTTTGCATGCTCTCACTTCCCTTTTCTAGCCTTCACATTCTCCTTGTGCCTTGGCTCTCTCCTTTCTTCTCTTCAATTGGCGGCTTGGAAACCTAGAAAGGGCCTCCAAAAAGCTAAAGAAAACTTTCCTAATCTCTCATGAAAGTAACCTTAAGCAAACCTTTAAAGTTGCTCCAAAATATATAAGATTTGCTTCCAAAATAGATAAGATTTGCTTCCAAAATTCGGTTAAAACCTAGGCTCGTGCTTTCGTGGCGCCTAGGCGACATGTTCTATCTACGAGTGCTAGATGCCAGGCTAGCTGCTCGAGCCATTTGGCTCAATCTTGTATCGATTTTATTGCAGTTTGTTCAGACGGCTTTTGATAAGTGATCACACATATTTGTCATATAATTCACCTAAATTAATGCTCGTCTTATTTATTGAAAGATCAAATATTTAATATAGTTAAATTCTAAGGCTGGGAAACATATATAAAATTCATAGTTATCAGGGCGCTCTGATCCTTCATATGAATCTGAAACTGGCTTGGATATTAAAGCTGGTTTGTAGATCCCCTTGTTTGTTGTTGAAGTTTTTAAGAGATGTTAATTAGAATATAGGAAAAGCAGAAGACTATATTCTCCTAGTAAGGGTTATTGATTTAGAGCTTGAGCACATTAATAACACAAGCTTTGATCTCACTAGACAATTGAGAAAGAAAAAAAGATTAACTTTTTTAAAATGGCCAAAAGAATGAAGGTGAATTTCCAGATAGTAGTTGATCTTCAGTCTAGCTAAATTGAAGACTCCACTTTGTAAATGTTTGGTTCAATCAGTTTCGAAAACTGTCCTATTGTCATTATTTGGTTTTACTTAACATATACCTCACTGCATCGATATCTGGTCAGGATCCATGGAGAGCTTTTCTTCTCCCCAACAATCATGTCAAGAAGAAATTTGGCGACGATTCTAAAGTTGTTCTCGGGAAAAAGCTAATGTAGTTGCTTTAGAACTTTGATTAAGATGACATCTTTGTTTCTCTGGTCGTTGAAAATGACTTGGATTTCATCATCATTGTTGCGAAATTCTTGTATTGAGGAGAAGGGAATAACATTTGAGCTATCAAACTATTGATCCGCGACAGAGATTGAGTATGGGGAGAACTCCCCCGCGGGATTGATAGTTTCAATGACCAGAGAATTTTAGTTTGAAATCTATCGCTTCCGTCGGGGGAACTCCCGTGCGGGAGATACCCCGCGCCACTAGAATCATAGACAACATAATTCACAGGAAGTTTTACTCCCCTCTGCTGTAAAAGCAGTTAAATAATTTGAAGCTATAGATTTCAGGCTAAGCAAATATTTTAGTTTCGTGCTATTAAGCAAATACTGCAGTCTTAAGAATGATCACCAAGGATAGCCAAATGTTTCAGAACAAATGATGAAAAATAAAAAAAAAAGGATGAACAAGGAGTGCAAATATTACAAGAAGACAAATGAGCATATAGCGATAAATATATCAAAAGTAAACAAAAAATCATCACCATTAGCCTTAACCCAAGCTACTTATAGTAGTTGTAGAAGTAAAAGGGCACGAAATACCTTATAGGATTATGGTTGGCTCTTTTCAGACCTCATATTATTCAATGCCGCTTAAAGTGTCTATTCAATTTTTTATTCAACAGAGCGTGAGATAGCTAGGATTTTGCAGAGTGGCTACAGTTTGTGCATTTTACAGTAGTTAAAAGGTAATATAAGACTTCTCATTTTGGTATAATCTGACAGATTTTCCTTCACTCAATAGCATACTATAAACCTTGCTTGCCTTTGATTTGACAACCTTGTACCATACTTACTGTTTGCATGTCACATTTTTTGGCAGCAGTGCTCGCATTAGTCACCAATAATGATAATAATTATCAGTAGTCATGTCAGCTTTTCTGGATTTAGTGCAAGGTGTAGACAGAGATACTCATATGTTCCAAGATATGTTAGTAAATTGCTGCCTTTGGAGCATTTCTTCTGAATAATTATAACAAAATTGCTAAAATTATCTAATCAATATCAATTCACAATTTTGTGCCATTTCTTCTTGTTTTTTTATTATTAAATCTTAACTAATTCTTCTAATCATATATATATTTCTGGGGCATTTACATACATACCACCAAATTCATATTTATTTACATAACTAACGCCTAAATTTTATTTCTTACATTTATATAATCTAAACCTTTCGTATCACATAAAAAATTCTGCCATTTCAACATAAACAAGTGAAATACACCTTTTCATGCATTGGTAAGGTGGTATGTATTTAAAAATTGATGTTTAGATGTTAGATATGTAAATACATAGAGATTGAGTGGCATCNATATATATATATATATATATATATATATATATATATATATATATATATATATATATATATATATAGCGTTATGTAAATAAATATGAATTTGGTGGTATGTATGTAAATGCCCCAGAAATATATATATAAATATATTTCTTACATTTATATAATCCAAACCTTTCATATCACATAAACAATTCTGCCATTTCAACATAAAAAAGTGAAATACACCTTTTCATGCATTGGTAAGGTGGTATGTATGTAAAAATTGAAGTTTAGATGTAGATATGTAAATACATAGAGATTGAGTGGCATGCATGTAAAACTTCCTATAATTTTCTATAAAAAGAAAATTGACAAATATTCCAATTTCTATTCTAGAATTTGATCTTGAATGTCTCCTTCTTTGACCGTTCTTAAAATCCCAACCAGAATTTTAGAAGAATATATTTGGGGAACTTTCTAAGCATCAAGCACTTGCTATTAAATAATGCTCAATCTATAAGTTCTGTCTGGATGAAATATGTTTGGGTTACTTCCATATGTTACTCCAAACGGTACAAAACAATCATGAAAAGGTACATCTACGGTATGATCCTTCACACCTGTAGTATATCAAGAACGTCACTTAGAAAAAGTTGAACAACCTGACTATATTATATTGTGTAATTTAAGTTTTATTCAGTATTACCTTGTAGGTAACTTTGAACATTTTATCAGCATTACTTATTTCTCAGTTTTGCGTGCATTTTTTTTATTGTTTATAGCTGAGCCATAATGTTTGAAGAAGTGTCAAACTATGATAGTGTTTATTACGAGGAGGGGTGGCTGTCAATTAATGAGTTAATACGTTGTGCTCAATTTTGTAATTTACATACTGCATCAACATGTTTGATCAAATGATTATTTTGCATTATATTTGAATATGAAGCCATATATGACATCAACTCATACTTGGGATAAATGGGTATGTGAACTTCTATGTGATCATTGATGAGATTTCAAAATATATTCAAAATGTTATAAATAATATTTAATGATTTACTTGATTGCTTGAATCATCTTATTATTTACATGAATCACAGGAAACAACTTTGTAGAGAAGTGCTTGCCATTATATTATGACATATAATGAAGTAATTAAAGTGAACATTTCCAACACTCTGACAGAAACAATAAGTAGATTTTTTTTTTGTCTTCAAGCATATAATTATTAATGAATGTTATAACATCGACAGATAAGCAAATCTGTGATATTCCCGTTAAATTTTTGGCGATGCACCTTACATGACATATTTTAAAAATAGCGTTGGAGCTATAGCACATATGTTGATTCTCACATTCCTGTTGAGGAACAAATAACTTACATAGGTTAACATAATTCAACAACAAAAAACGCAACAACTTTAACTGATTATAATGTGTATTTCATATTTATTGCACCGGCATTGGAGATTTCAACTAATGATGCTCTTATTTTTTAACCTACTATGAAGGATCCAAAGTGTATTTTTTCAGCAACACCAGATTTTTTTATGTTAAAGATAGATGATTTATATATATATATATATATATATCTTTAATTTTAGTCTTTCGTTAATTTAAATATTTAATATAGAGGAAAATTTTATTTAGTTGATATTGTGTATCGAGGGGATACCTCAAGCCTCATCTAGAAATAAGTTATGGCATGTAAGATTTTGTATGAGGAAGTTGGCATATACATGGGATACTTAAAGAGGACTTATTCTTCCCTTTGAGCCATTGCAGAATGTGCATTTTGTGCCTGGAAGAAAAAATACTGAATTTTTATAGATGCCTAATTATTCATTCAAAAAATGACTTACTGTGGTGGTAAGGATGATATTACATAACTACAGATCTAGGCATCAATCATAAATTGATCCGTAGTTTAAGACATGTGATGCTGATAATCAATTTATCCATCCAGAGGCACATGAGGTTAGAGTGGGATTGCATATTGATAACACATTTAGCACAAATTTTGATCCAAATGTGGATGAGGATGGGGAAGATGCAGAGGAGATGATTACATTTAGAGATATTATTGTCATCCACTTATATAATTCAAATTTGTAAAGTATAAGTAAATATCAGCTTATGTATTTTCACATCTTATTAGTATCGTTACTTTTATCATTAATGAACTTCTTAATATATTTTTTTAACTTGCATTGTTGTATTTATACTTCAGGATTGACGGTTGTGTTGCTCTTAAGCTAGAAATTGAATGTTTTACCATGTGTTTCGATGTAGCTCATGTTTCAAAGTGAGTATAAACTTTTTTGTTTCGATTAAACTTCAAAACAATATTAATAAAGATGTCATTATGCAGAAAATGTTGGACTGGAAGTAATGAACTATGTAGTTGCTTTATTTGTTTATTTCTTCCGTCTCTGGAGAGGTATTTAATGTTATTGTGCTATCTTAATTGACTTGTTCTATAACCCATGCCTTACAATAAGGGGGTTTTATGTATCTATCACAGGAATCTAATGTATTTAATGATTTTTCATTGTTCATACAATCTAATTTATTTACATAATTGATTTTACATGTATTCTTGTAAGGTGAATACAAAATCCTACATACATGCCTCATAAATCTTATTTATTTGTGTATCTAACATCTAAAATTTCATATTTATGTTTATAACACTTTGGTGTTATAAATCTATGTTTTGAGTTGCAAGCTTTTGTGTCTGGCTGACTTTTATACCTATTTGTATATATTTCATTTTTTTGTCATTATCTTAATTAAGGGCCAATTGAAATCAATTTTGTTTTTTTTGTTTTCTATCATTTGTTTTTATTTTCTTTTCTTTATGTTTTGATTTGAAACAAAACATGTTTTGATTTGAAACATAACATGTTTTGGCATGTTGGATTAAGATATGATTGTTTTTTAAAACACTCAAAACACCTAAAAGTTATTTGAGTGTTTTTCAAAAATATGTTTATTTGTTTTTAGAAACAAAAATAAAAACATATAAAAAATACACTAAATAAATATGTTCTTAAAAACAAAATAAAAAATAAAAACAAAAACATTAAACAAAATTGATCCCAAAAAGCCCTTAGAAAAAAAAATATGACAAAAACAGCTTTTGCGGCATGTCAAAATCTATTCCCTTGGAAACATTAGACTTCATTTTCTGTCTGAACATCACATCTCTTGTGATGGCTGACGACATAATTCAAATAGTTTTTGGATTTGTCAAATATTCAAGTACATTATCTGAATTCTGGAGGAAGTTGCTGCATGCTTTTGTTTTGTTGTTTAATGTTCCTTATTTTCTTTCATGGCTTGATACATCAAGTGATCTGTAAAGCGCATACATATATTTTAAGTGACATTGGTTTTTTTTATAACAACGTATTTGAAGATAAGCCATATGATTAGACTAATTTTGCTCATGAAAACAACAAAATCTATCAGTGAAACAGACCCTATGGAGCAGCCAGAACATTTTGAATCTGATCATATATATATTTCGGTTCTCATATCAGCAACAAAGTTGCAATTTTATATGGAGCTCTAGGAATGAAATTCTTCCAATAATTTCTCCTTGCTCTAGCCGAAGCATTGAAGAAGGTATCAAATTAACATTTTGTGCTTTGTGATAGTATCATTTAAAAAGATTTGTGATCACCAGCCTTGCTTTAGCAGATTTATTTCTCCTTCNGCTCTAGCCGAAGCATTGAAGAAGGTATCAAATTAACATTTTGTGCTTTGTGATAGTATCATTTAAAAAGATATGTGATCACCAGCCTTGCTTTAGCAGATTTATTTCCTCTTTAGCAACTTGTTGCAATTTTTTTATTTGGCACATTTGATGTATCATTACATGGTACACAAAACAAGAAATTTTCTTCTATGGTCATGAGGTAAAAGCAAGAGTAGACGATTGCGTCTATTTCATGAATTTGAATTGCTTAGAATGATTTTATTATAGTTTTATGAAAAGTTATGATTGCTTCTATTTTCTCCAGCTTGCTCCTGAGTTGTGTCTATGGCTGCTCAATACCTTAAGGATCCGTGTGATCAGTTTGGCCTGAAAAATGGTTGCTTGCTACGATAAACCTGCATTTGCTAATTAGAAGTTTAGAGACACCCAGAAATCAGGTTTATAGTGTGTGTGTGTGTGTGTGTGTGTGTGTGTCATGTGTGTGCATTCCGTGGTCTGTTGGTAGAGCAGTCTCTCTGAAGATCGGAAGTCCCCTCATATCAGTGTTCAAATCCCCCCATGTGTAGGGTCTGATACTCATATTTAGCNATTCCAATTTCTATTCTAGAATTTGATCTTGAATGTCTCCTTCTTTGACCGTTCTTAAAATCCCAACCAGAAATTTAGAAGAATATATTTGGGGAATTTTCTAAGCATCAAGCACTTGCTATTAAACAATGCTCAATCTATAAGTTCTGTCTGGATGAAATATGTTTGGGTTACTTTCATATGTTACTCCAAACGGTACAAAACAATCATGAAAAGGTACATCTACAGTATGATCCTTCACACCTGTATCAAGAACGTCGCTTAGAAAAAGTTGAACAACCTGACTATATTATATTGTGTGATTTAAGTTTTATTCAGTATTACCTTGTAGCTAACTTCGAATTTTTTATCAGCATTACTTATTACTCAGTTTTGCGTGCATTTTTTTTATTGTTTATAGCTGAGCCATAATGTTTGAAGAAGTGTCAAACTATGATAGTTTTGATTACGAGGAGGAGTGGCTTTCAATTAATGAGTTAATATGTTGTGCTCAATTTTATAATTTACATCCTGCATCAACATGCTTGATGAAATGATTATTTTGCATTATATTTGAATATGAGGCCATATATGACATCAACTCATACTTGGGATAAATGGGTATGTGAACTTCTATGTGATCATTGATGAGATTTCAAAATATATTCAAAATGTTATAAATAATATTTAATGATTTACTTGATTGCTTGAATCATCTTATTATTTACATGAATCACAGGAAACAACTTGTAGAGAAGTGCTTGCCATTATATTATGACATATAATGAAGTAATTAAAGTAAACGTTTCCAACACTCGACAGAAACAATAAGTAGATTTTTTTTTTGTCTTCAAGCATAAAGTTATCAATGAATGTTATAACATCAACAGATAAACAAATTTGTGATATTCCCGTGAAATTTTTGGCGATGCACCTTACATGACATATTTTAAAGATAGCTTTGGAGCTATGACACATATGTTGATTCTCACATTCCAGTTGATGAGCAAATAACTTACATAGGTTAACATAATTCAACAACAAAAAACGCAACAACTGTAACTGATTATAATGTGTATTTCATATTTATTGCACCGGCATTGGAGATTTCAACTATTGATGCTCTTATTTTTTAACCTACTATGAGGGATCCAAAGTGTATTTTTTCAGCAACACCAGATTTTTTTATGTTAAAGATAGATGATTTTTTTATATATTTATCTTTAAATTTAGTCTTTCGTTAATTTAAATATTTAATATAGAGGAAAATTTTATTTAGTTGATATTGTGTATTGAGGGGATATCTCAAGCCTCATGTAGAAATAAGTTATGGCATATAAGATTTTGTACGAGGAAGTTGGCATATAGATGGGATACTTAAAGAGGACTTATTCTTCACTTTGAGCCATTGTAGAATGTGCATTTTGTGCCTGGAAGAAAAAATACTGAATTTTTATAGATGCCTAATTATTCCTTCAAAAAATGACTTATTGTGGTGGTAAGGATGATATTACATAACTAAATATGTAGGCATCGATCATAAATTGATCCGGAGTTTAAGACATGTGATGCTGATAATCAATTTATCCCTCCAGAGGCACATGAGGTTAGAGTTGGATTGCATATTGATAGCACATTTAGCACAAATTTTGATCCAAATGTGGATGAGGATGGGGAAGATGCAGAGGAGATGATTACATTTAGAGATATTGTTGTCGTCCACTTATATAATTCAAATTTGTACAGTATAAGTACATATCAGCTTATGTATTTTCACATCTTATTAGTATCGGTACTTTTATCATTAATGAACTTATTTCTTAATATATTTTTTTAACGTACATTATTGTATTTATATTTCAGGATTGACGGTTGTGTTGCTCTTAAGCTAGAAATTGAATGTTTTACCATGTGTTTCGATTTAGCTCATGTTTCAAAGTGAGTATAAACTTTTTTGTTTCGATTAAACTTGAAAACAATATTAATAAAGATGTCATTATGCAGAAAATGTTGGACTGGAAGTAATGAACTATGTAGTTGCTTTATTTGTTTATTTCTTCCGTCTCTGGAGAGGTATTTAATATTATTGTGCTATCTTAATTGACTTGTTCTATAACCCATGCATTACAATAAGGGGCACAGGAATCTAATGTATTTAATGATTTTTCATTGTTCATACAATCTAATTTATTTACACAATTGATTTTACATGTATTCTTGTAAGGTGAATACAAAATCCTACATACATGCCTCATAAATCTTATTTATTTGTGTATCTAACATCTAAAATTTCATATTTATGTTTATAACACTTTGGTGTTATAAATTAATGTTTTGAGTTGCAAGCTTTTGTGTCTAGCTGATTTTTATTCTTGTTTGTATATATTTCATTTTTTTGTCATTATCTTAATTAAGGGCCAATTGGAATCAATTTTGTTTTTTGTTTTCTATCATATGTTTTGATTTGAAACAAAACATGTTTTGGCATGTTGGATTAAAATATGATTGTTTTTTAAAACACTCAAAACACCTAAAAGTTATTTGGGTGTTTTAAAAAATATGTTTATTTGTTTTTAGAAACAAAAATAAAAACATATAAAAACTAAATAAACATGTTCTTAAAAACAAAATAAAAAATAAAAACAAAAACATTAAACAAAATTGATCCCAAAGAAGCCCTTAGTAAAAAAATTATGACAAAAACAGCTTTTCTGACATGTCAAAATCTATTCCCTTGGAAACATTGTCTGAACATCACATCTCTTATGTTGGCTAAGGACATAAATCAAATTGTTCTTGGATTTGTCTGGTATAAAATATTCAAGTACATTATCTGAATTCTGGAGGAAGTTGCTGCATGCTTGTGTTTTGTTGTTTAATGTTCCCTGATCTTCTTTCATGGCTTGATACATCAAGTGATCTGTAAAGCGCATACATATATTTTAAGTGACATTGGTTTTTCTTATAACAACGTATTTGAAGATAAGCCATATGATTAGACTAATTTTGCTCATGAAAACAACAAAATCTATCAGTGAAGCAGACCCTATGGAGCAGCCAGAACATTTTGAATCTGATCATATATATATATTTCGGTTCTCATATCAGCAACAAAGTTGCAATTTTATATGGAGCTCTAGGAATGAAATTCTTCCAATAGTTTCTCCTTGCTCTTGCCGAAGCATTGAAGAAGGTATCAAATTAACATTTTGTGCTTTGTGTAGTATCATTTAAGAAGATTTGTGATCACCAGCCTTGATTTAGCAGATTTATTTCCTCTTTAGCAACTTGTTGCAATTTTTTTATTTGGCACATTTGATGTATCATTACATGGCACACAAAACAAGAAATTTTCTTCTATGGTCATGAGGTAAAAGCAAAAGTAGACGATTGCGTCTATTTCATGAATTTGAATTGCTTAGAATGATTTTTTTATAGTTTTATGAAAAGTTATGATTGCTTCTATTTTCTCCAGCTTGCTCCTGAGTTGTGTCTATGGCTGCTCAATACCTTAAGGCTCCGAGTGATCAGTTATGGCCTGAAAAATGGTTGTTTGCTACGATAAACCTGTATTTGCTAATTAGAAGGTTAGAGACACCCAGAAATCAGGTTTATAGTGAAGTGTGTGTGTGTGTGTGTGTGCATTCTGTGGCCTGTTAGTAGAGCAGTCTCTTAAAAGGTCAGAAGTCTCCTCAGATTAGTGTTCGAATCCCCCCATGTGTAAGGTTCGGTACTCATATTTAGCACACCTAAAGATGGCCGGGGCCGTCTAATAGCCTTCGGCCTTTCCTTTTGTAACTATATATATATATATATATATAGATAGAGAGAGAGAGAGACGATGATCTTAATTCCTTTTATAGGAAGAAGCTGGTACTTAAAAAGTTACAATTACTATTATTTATCATTATTTTTTTAAACAAAAGTCAGACCAATTTCACACGCCAATTTTTTGAAAAAGCTTGGAACACACTTTGGGCCCATTTGGGGCAGTTTATTTGGTGCGGTGGTGTTTTGAAAATGCATCTGATCTGTTTGGTAAACTGTGTTTTGACAGTTTATGTGTTTTGAAAACGCTAAAAATAATATTTTCAGACCGCACTTATCTAGGTGTGGTGGCAATTTTATGACAGTAGTTTGACTTTTCAAAAAAAATAAAAATTTGTAATAGCCACCTCACCTGGCTTATTGACAGATTATTTTTAATCAATTTACTAACAGATTATTCAATAAGCTGCAGCTGTCCCAAACAGACGCTGTGTCTAAACGCCTGTGAGCTGTGACAATACCGCCACCACACTGCTATCTCAAATGCACTGTTAGACATAATTGCTACTCCATTTCATGTGCCAAAATTTATAATTAGGCTTCAAAGGCTATATTTGGTCTCCTTTGAGCACACATCAAATAGTTATAGTGAAATAGTAATTAGAAAAATATAAAAATAATTAAAAAGAAAAAAGTTTAAAAGATTTTTATCATTACATTGAAAAATCATATTTTTGTCATTATTATGGTATCGGAAATGTATATAATAGATAGCCTTACGGAAGCAAATATTCAAAAAAGATTTCCTAAGATAAAAAATATTATAAATATTAATGGGTATGCTAGTAGATATATTAATTTAATAAATAAATAAAATATAATATAGGATAATTTATGTATTTATTGCCTTAGGTAGATCTGAGAACTATTGCCCTCACCTTCTTTTAAAAAAATCAGGAATATATCCATGCATGGCACACATTTTTTATATTGTAATATCTAACATCAAAAATTTAATATTTACATTTATAACCCTTTTGTTGTAATAAATTTATAAAATGTAATGTTATGAATTGAGTGTTATCCATACAAATATGAAAACTCGGGTGTTAAATATATTGCCTACGCCTTTTACCTAAAAATGCTTAAATATCTAAATAGGTGTCGGCGAAAATTTAGTAGGGGTCGTCCTGTGGAAGCTGTCGGTCATCGGAATTGAAATTCTGTCGCCCGCTTCCGAGGTATAATATATAAAAAATCTGTTTTTTAAGTTTACTTTAGAAAGATTTACATACATGCCACTTAAATTTTATGTATTTACGCAACACCTAAAAGTCATTTTTTACAATGTATTCCACTTTTTAAAAATTAAAAAAGTGATTTTTTTTTTTTATGTGATTTACGTGTTGGATTTATAATTACATGAGAGTTGGGTGGTCTTTAGGTAAATGCCTCTTTTTTATTTTTAATTTTAGTGACGTTTGGATAAGTAAAGGTCTCTCCTTTTTTTATTTGATTAGCATCAGTTAATTAACTAACTATAATAACTAATTAGCATCAGCTAATTAAATTATAATGACTGATTAACAACTGTTAACTAACTTCAATTTATTAAGGATGCTTGAAAGAGTTGATGTGTTTCATAAGAAATGATTCTATCATTTTTTATTAAAATTAAATTTATTTTATGTCCTAAGAATCCAATAAATTAAATAATAAATTTGATTTATGTAATGCTAATTGATTTAATCAAGATAGAATATTGGGATAATACTAATAATAAGAATAATAAGAATAATGAAGCTACTTTTTAATAATTTTATATTATAATTTAGAAATTTGCAATAGTGCAAAATTTAATAATTCTGAATTAACAAATCTAATTACATTAATTATTATTGCTCAAACTTGAATTAGATATATCCTCCTTAAAAAGTATTGCTCGTGCAAATTCTTAGTAACCTGAGTACTAAGTTTGATTTCTCGTGCTAAATGCTTCGTGTATTATTATCTCACGTCTTTGATCTTCCTTAGTTTTTTTTTTTTTGCATTTGCCATCTTTACATTCTTTTGATTTGTCCTTAATCGTGCCCTCTCACATTCTCTCGTGCCCTCTCACATTCTCTTCTTTCATCAGCTCTTCCTTTTTCCCTCGACTACAACTTACGCTACACCTAACTCTCTAGTTCGTGTTCATGTTCCATTCCTTACCTTTACACTCGTAAGACTCTCTTCGACTCTGCTTTGATATTATTATTGATTTCTACCACGCCACATTTCTCATCTTTAACCTGGATGACCACTTACTCCCAATCCTCTGGGCCCTTGTTCTCCTTTGCCAAGTCTCTTTCTTCCTAATATTGCTCGCTCCACAGAAGCATCTTGATTCGTCTCATTCTTATAAATAGTGCCAAATAACATGTACGTCCTTATTGCCTTAATAACATTATCGACGTTTCAATGAGATTGATTAATATTGTCTAGAGCACAAAAGAAATGAAAAAGACGCCAATGATTCTAACAAATGCCACCATGTTTCGGCCCACAATCGTAGGTGACTAAGGCATTTCATATAAATTTAATGAAGGTTTAGTTAGGAAAAGTAATATTTTTAAAAATATAGAAATATATAATATGTGGCATAAGACTATAGATATTAATATAATTTACTTCATATATGTATCTTTTAGTGCTTTATATTAGGATGACTAATCACATAATTTAAAATTTATCACTCAATTAAAAAAAAGAAGAAGAAAATCTAACATACATACATATATATATACATACATATATATATACATACATATATATATATATATTATCTAACCTTTTTGGGGGCAATTAGCAAAAGATCAATAGAAACTTGCTATTTACAAAACATCCACTCTTTTCCATCCATTTTTCAAGTTCTCACTCAAATATCAAAATTATGTTAAAACCTCAATCCACATTTTTTTCATTTTAAGCAAATTCTCGAAAGATTGATCATGACACGCATAAATACATCAGTCCGACATTGCCAAAAAAAAAATTACCTCAATGACTAATTTGTAAATATCAATATTTTAGATGGCCTCCGTGTAATTTTCCCTTTCTAAAATATCATTATAGCTTAAACATTGCTTTTTATGTCTATAAATTGTTTAAATAATAAAAAAATAAAATAAAATATAGCCATTGGAGAGGTAGGCTGTCACATCTGAAAGAGAACGCGCTTTTTGTTTTTTAACGCTTTATCATAAACCTATTAATTTTTAAATTATAATTCATAAATATATAAATTAAACTTAAAATAATATATTTACTTTATTTGAAAATGAATTTATTAACCCATAACATTAAATATTTATAGTTTTACTTTGCGAATTATAGTTTTATTTTGCAAATTGCTTTTTTACTGTTTTTAGAAAATTCTAAGAATTTTTTTTTTATTTTTTGCGAACATGAGCTGCTCAAGTGTAGTGGCTGCAAGAAAGTTACGGCCTGACTTTTTGAAAATAAAATAAATTTGTAATGGTCAACGTAATTTTTCGAAATGTTGTTTCTTCTGCAAGCTTCACAATTATTTCTTCAAATATCTATTGCTGCTCCAAACAGACCCTTGCATGCACACGAGATAATTATTATGTATTTAAATTTCTAACACTTAAATATTTATAATCACATATCCACCAAAATCAAATATAAAATATTATCATCAATTATCTTCTTAAACGTAAAATATATATTTTTCATGACACTTGTAATAAGTTTAAATATCAACTTTTGAGTGTTAGGTATATGAATATATATAGCTTGTTTGTCATGAAAGCAAAATTGACTTTTTTAATGCATGCCCCACAATTCTTAAGTATTTACATATCTAAACATCTTTTATACTTACATTTATAGCACTAGAAAAATACATCACAATACTACTATTATTAGCTTTTTAACAATGAATACAAATTATCTTGCATACTTATTTAACACTTATAAATGTAAATTTTTATTTTTAAATAAATTTATTGTCTTTAAAATATTTTCAATCAAATTTTATGCAAAGTATTATGATAAAATTATTTTTCTTAATATAACTACTATATAAATTGTCCGACTTTAAGAAAAAAACTTACGGTGTTAGCGAGCCGAACACGAGCAAAGCCTTTTTGCTCGTTAAATGATATTATTGTTCATGTTCAGTTTGTTTATATTTTGAATACAAAAAAAATTATTAGTGTTCGACTTGTTTGCTTAGTGAGCCGAACACGAGTTATTCGCAAACAAATAGTCATTTTGACAATCTTAGTCGTAGGATGTTAAGAGTTGGGACGTGATTTAACTCTTATTATTTATATCAAAATATCATTTAAATATAGCTTAATATATATTTTTTCTAATTAATAATTTTAATTGATTATAAATCTTTGTAGTTGTGTAGTCAATTAAATTATTTTAAAACATCACTTATCAATTACATACAAATACATAAGCTATGGGAGATTAACATATGTACCCCACAATTCCTATATATTTTCATATATAACACCTAAAATTTAAAATTCATTTATCTAAGGCTCAAATTCTTAACATCACATGAAATTATTATTAATGTTAATTTTCTTAAAGTTAAATAGATCTTTTCATGCATATATTTCATATATTTTTATATGATTTTAAAATTAAAATGTTGAGAAATTCAGATTTATATAAGAAAATTCTTATTTATTTATATCCCGAACCTAAAATTTTCTATTTACATGTATAGTATTTTGGTGTCATAAAATATGAATAAAAATGTATATCTTTTTTTCTTTTTAGAAGTTAATAATAGGAATAATTTTGGGGAATTTACATAAATATCACCCAATTCTTATGCATTTACATCTCACACCCATTGAGGAATGTATGTAATAGCCCTAATGTTGTATTAAATATGTAAATAAATACAAGTAATGTGATATTTATGTAAACTTCTAAATTATACTATTACATATCTACCCCTAATTTTTTCCTTTTTATTTTTATAGCACTCAAATTTCTTATATGAAATTAAAAATATCAATTTTATTAATTTTTAAAATATTAAATTACATTTTTATGCCCAAATAAATAAAATGATATTAATATAAAGTTTCTTAAAAAAAATAATTAATTAAAAAAACTAATCATTTACATAATCATCGTCATCTAAACGTCATCTTCTTCTCCTCTGAACAAGAGTTTCCCTTCCGTTAAAAAACTCTCATTTTAATGGCTTTTTTCCTACTTATGAGCAGATATCCCCATTAATCCCCCCACCCCTGTTCTTCTCTCACTTTCTCTCTCTACAACCCCTTTTCTTGAACTGTAAAAAGCTTCCAAATTGTCACCACCGCAAAGAATTAAGAAGATGATATAAAGAAAATTTTGTATTTGATTTGGAAAAGCGATCTGCTTTCTTTGAAAAATCCATTATTTTGCTTCATATTCCTCTTTCTTCGCTGAAATTCTAGGGTTTTCCTTTCTTTCTGCGTTGAGAGGCGATGGCTGCGGTGGCGGAGAGCGCGATCGGCTCTGAAAACCAGTTGATGCACTGCAACCCGGCGACTTCTGAATCGGAATCGGAGTATCAGAATNATATAAATATTTTGTATTTTCACATATGTTTTTCAATCTTCTCATTTTCTTTTTTATAGTTGTGTTGAGAGTGTTAGTAATTTTGTAAAAAAAAATTCAAATAAACTGTCTCCAGAAAACACAAAACAAACAGCTCCAGCTTATTCATAGTAGAGACAGTTTGGTCATTTTTTCATAATCTTCTGTTCTCAATAAGCACAAACCAAACAGACAGACAGATTATCCGGATCAGCTGCTTATCACCATATTATCAGGATAAAAAGCTTATCCTGGATAAGCTAGATAAGCTGTAGCTGCCCCAAACATACCTTTTGTCTAAATGCCAATGAGCTGTGACAACACCGCCACCACGCTGCTATCTCAAATGCACTATTAGACATAATTGATACTCCATTTCATGTGCCAAAATTTATAATTAGGCTTCAAAGGCTATATATGGTCTCCTTTTTGTTTGTGTTATTGAAGCACACATCAAATAGTTATAGTGAAATAATAATTAGAAAAATATAAAAATAATTAAAAGAAAAGCTTATCATTACATTGAAAAATCATATTTTTGTCATTATTACGGGTATCGGAAATGTAAATAATAGATAGCCTTACGAAAGCAAATATTCAAAAAGATTTCCTAAGATAAAAATATTATAAATATTAATGGATATGTTAGTAGATATATTAATTTAATTAATAAATAAAATATAATATAGGATAATTTATGTATTTATTGCCTTTGGTAGATCTGAGAACTATTGCTCTCACCTTCTTTTAAAAAAATCAGGAATATATCTATGCATGGCACACAATTTATATATTGTAATATCTAACATCAAAAATTTAATATTTACATATATAACCCTTTGTTGTAATAAATTTATAAAATGTATTGAGTGTTATCCATGCAAATATGAAAATTCGGGTGTTATATATATAATATATAAAAATTCTGTTTTTTAAAGTTTACTGTATAAAGATTTACATACATGCCACTTAAATTTTATGTATTTACACAACACCTAAAAGTCATTTTTTACAATGTATTCCACTTTTTAAAAATTAAAAAAGTGACATTTTTTTATGTGATTTAGGTGCTAGATTTATAATTACATAAGAGTTGGGTGGTCTTTATGTAAATGCCTCTTTTTTATTTTTAATTTTAGTGACGTTTGGACGAGTAAAGGTCTTTCCTTTTTTATTTAATTAGCATCAGTTAATTAACTAACAATAATAACTAATTAGCATCAGCTAATTAAATTATAATGACTGATTAGCAACTGTTGACTAACTACAATTTATTAAGGGTGCTTGAAAGAGTTGATGTGTTTCATAAGAAATGATTCTATCATTTTTTATTAAAATTAAATTTATTTTATGTCCTAAGAATCCAATTAAATAAATATTAAATTTGATTTATGTAATGCTAATTGATTTAATCAAGATAAAATATTGGGATAATACTAATAATAAGAATAATGAAGCTACTTTTTAATAATTTTATATTATAATTTAGAAATTTGCAATAATAAATCTGACTCAACAAATATAATTACATTAATTAAGAGATATCCTTAAAAAGTATTGCTCGTGCAAATTCTTAGTAACTTGAGTACTTTCTCGTGCTAGATGCTTCGTGTATTATTATCACACGTCATCGATCTTCCTTACTCTTTTTTTTTTTTGCATTTACCATCTTCCCATTCTTTTGATTAGTCCTTAGTTGTGCCCTCTCACATTCTCTTCTTTCATCGGCTCTTCTTTTTTCGCTCGACCGCCACTTACGCTATACCTAACTCTCTAGTTCATGTTCGTGTTTCATTCCTTACCTTTACACTCGTAAGACTATCTTCGCCTCTCCTTTGATATTATTATTGATTTCTGCCACGTCACATTTCTCATCTTTAACCTCGATGACCACTTACTCCCAATCCTCTGGGCCCTTGTTCTCCTCTGCCAAGTCTCTTTCTTCCTAATATTTTTCGCTCCACAAAAGCATCTTGATTCGTCTCATTCTTATAAATAGTGCCAAATAACATGTATGTCCTTATTGCCTTAATAACATTATCGACGTTTCAATGAGATTGATTAATATTGTCTAGAGCACAAAAGAAATGAAAAGACACCAAGGATTCTAACAAATGCCACCATGTTTCGGCCCACAATGGAAGGTGACTAAGGTATTTCATATAAATTTAATGAAGGTTTAGTTAGGAAAAGTATTATTTTTAAAAACATAGAAATAAATAATATGTGGCATAAGACTATAGATATTAATATAATTTACATCATATATGTATCTTTTAGTGCTTTATATTAGGATGGCTAATCACATAATTTAAAATTTATCACTCACATATATA
>JXCR01096982.1:0-27236 GCA_002079205.1 Phalaenopsis hybrid cultivar | reverse complement strand
AGGATCTTTGAGGAGTTTGGTTGTTATGGGCTTTGTGATTTAATTGAGAAATGCTTTTAGGTTTAGTAGGATTTGTTTTGTGAAGCAAAGCATAAGGGACCTATGTTGTCCTAAAGGCATGTTTTCATGTCGATCGCTTGGTTTTGCCCGTTCTTGTTTGTGTATACTAACTACCTGGCATTACTTGTTCTTGTAAGGTTCATGTTGCTATCATGTGTTAAAAATTTTTGAAGGCATTTACATACAACACAATTCTTTTGTATTTAGATATCTTACACTTAAATTTTACTTTTTTACATTTATTCCACTGAAATTTTTAGTATCACATAAAAAATACCACCATTATAATGTTAAAAAAGTGAATACACCTTTTTCATGCATAGGTAAGGTAGTACATATATGTAAACATTGAAGATTAGGTGTTAGATATGTAAATACATATGAATTGATTGGTATGCATGTAAATCTTCCTTTTTCATTTTTCCTACCATTACTTAATGGCCACATGTTTGGATCACAAAGATACATCTAACATGGAGAAGTAATACCACATACATCAACCTTTGCTTTGGACCCCCATTGATGGTAACCATGTAAACATTATATATCTATAAAAAGCAAAAACTATAAATTTAATTTGTGGTATTTTATTAGAAAGGCATTTGGTTATGTCTTAAATCTTAAGAATGATAATCTCAAAAATACAAACTTGTTGCTTGAATAGTTTGTTTGTGAAACAAAAGTTGATAGTTATATTCTTGTAGTATGAGTGCTTTTGTTCTTGAGAATTGTGTGGGGAGTTAAANTCACAATTAAAAAAAAGAAGAAAAAAATCTAACATATATATATATATATATATATATATGTAAATATCAATATTTTAGATGGCCTCCATGTAATTTACCTTTTTAAAAATATCATTATAGCTTAAACATTGTTTTTATGCCTATAAATTTTTTAAATAATAAAAAATAAAATAAAATATAGTCATTGGAGAGGTAGGCTGTCACATCTAAAAGAAAACGAGTTTTTTGTTTTTTAACGCTTTATCATAAACCTATTAATTTTTAAATTATAATTCATAAATATATAAATTAAACTTAAAATAATATATTTACTTTATTTGAAAAAGAATTTATTAGCCCATAACATTAAGTATTTATTTAAATTTTCCTCTTTAATTTTTTTTAATCCTATTTTCTATAATTTTCTCATAATTTTGCTTTTAAGACCACCATTATAATTTTATTTTCCGAATTACTTTTTTATTATTTTTAGAAAATTCTAATAATTTTTTTTTTTCAACATGTGCAGCTCAATTGTGGTGTCTGCAAGAAAGTTACAGTCTGACTTTTTGAAAAAAAGATAAAATTGTAATAAGCAACATAGTTTTCCGAAATGTTATTTCTTCTGCAAGCTTCACAATTGTTTCTTCAAATATCTATTGCTGCCCCAAACAGACCCTTACATGCACACCACGTAATTATTATGTATTTAAATTTCTAGCACTTAAATATTCATAATCACATATCCACCAAAATCAAATATAAATGTAAAATATATATTTTCATGACACTTGTAATAAGTTTAAATATCAACTTTTGAGTGTTAGGTATATGAATATATAGCTTGTTCGTCATGAAAGCAAATTTCACTTTTTTAATGCATGCCCCACAATTCTTAAGTATTTACATATCTAACACCTACACTTTTATACTTACATTTTTAGCACTAGAAAAATGCATCACAATACAACTATTATTAGCTTTTTAACAATGAATACAAATTATCTTGCATACTTATATAACACTTATAAATGTAAATTTCAATTTTTAGGTGTTAGATATGTAAATACATAAGAATTGAGTGGTATGTATGTAAATTTTTCTTCTTTAAAACAATATTCTAATGCTATATTTTTGTTTGAGATTATTGTCTCTTAATTTTTTTTAAGGAAAAATTTCAAGTCAAAATATTTGACTAAAAATTGATTGAAATGGTCTTTTAATTAATTATAGTGTTACTATCTTTTATTTTTGAATAAATTTATTGTATTTAAAATATTTTCAATCAAATTTATGCAAAGTATTATGATTAAATAATTTTTCTTAATATAACTACTCTTCAAATTGTCCAAATTTAAGAAAAAAACTTACAGTGTTAGCGAGTGGAACACGAACAGATCCTTTTGCTCGTTAAATAATATTATTGTTCAAGTTCAACTTATTTATATTTCGAATTCAAAAAATTTGTTAGTGTTCGGCTCGTTTGCTTAGTGAACCGAACATGAGTTATTCACGAACAAATAGTCATTTTGACAATCTTAATCACGCAGCCGTAGGATGTTAAGAGTTGTGACGTGNATTTAAAATATTTTCAATCAAATTTATGCAAAGTATTATGATTAAATAATTTTTCTTAATATAACTACTCTTTAAATTGTCCAAATTTAAGAAAAAAACTTACAGTGTTAGCGAGTCGAACACGAGTAGAGCCTTTTGTTCGTTAAATAATATTATTGTTCGTGTTCAGCTTATTTATATTTCGAATACAAAAAAATTGTTAGTGTACGACTCGTTTGCTTAGTAAACCGAACACGAGTTATTCACGAACAAATAGTCATTTTGGCAAACTTATTCACGCAGCCGTAGGATGTTAAGAGTTGGGAAGTGCTTTAACTCTTTTTATTTATATCAGAATATCATTTAAATATAGCTTAATATATATATATTTTTTTAATTAATAATTTTAATTGATGATAAATCTTTGTAGTTGTGTAGTCAATTAAATTATTTTAAAATATCACTTATCAATTACATACAAATACATAAGTTATGGGAGATTAACATATGTACCCCATAATTCCTATATATTTTCATATATAACACCTAAATTTTAATATTCATTTATATAAGGCTCAAATTCTTAACATCACATGAAATTATTATTAATATTAATTTTCATAAAGTTAAATAGATCTTTTCATGCATATATTTCATATATTTTTATATGATTTTAAAATTAAAATGTTGAGAAATTCACATACATATAACAAAATTCTTATTTATTTATATCCCCAACCCCTAAAATTTCATATTTACACGTATAATATTTTGGTGTCATAAACTATGAATAAAACACCCATTGTGAAATGTATGTAATAGCCCTAATATGTGATATTTATGTAAATTTCTAAATTATACTATTACATATCTACCCCTAATTTTTTCCTTTTTATTTTTATAGCACTCAAATTTCTCATATGAAATTAAAAATATCACTTTTATTAATTTTTAAAATACAAAATTACATTTTTATGCTTAAATAAATAAAATGATATTAATATAAAGTTTCTTGGAAAAAAAATTAATTAAAAACCCTAATCATTTACATAATCATCCTCATCTAAACGTCANTGTCATAAACTATGAATAAAACACCCATTGTGAAATGTATGTAATAGCCCTAATATGTGATATTTATGTAAACTTTTAAATTATACTATTACATATCTACCCCTAATTTTTTCCTATTTATTTTTATAGCACTCAAATTTCACATATGAAATTAAAAATATCACTTTTATTAATTTTTAAAATATAAAATTACATTTTTATGCCTAAATAAATAAAATGATATTAATATAAAGTTTCTTGGAAAAAAAAATTAATTAAAAACCCTAATCATTTACATAATCATCCTCATCTAAACGTCGTCTTCTTCTCCTCTGAACAAGAGTTTCCTTTCCGTTAAAAAACTCTCATTTTAACAAAGAAAAATCAAACTGATGGCTTTCTTCCTACTTATGAGCAGATATCTACACCTAATTCTTCTCTCACCTTCTCTCTCTACAGCCCCNTTAAAAAACTCTCATTTTAACAAAGAAAAATCAAACTGATGGCTTTCTTCCTACTTATGAGCAGATATCTACCCCTAATTCTTCTCAGTTTCTCTCTCTACAGCCCCTCTTCTTGAACTGTAAAAAGCTTCCAAATTGTCACCACCGCACAGAATTAAGAAGATGATATAAAGAAAATTTTGTATTTGAGCTAGAAAAGCGATTTGCTTTCTTTGAAAATCCATTTTTTGGTTCATATTCCTCTTTCTGCGCTGAAATTCTAGGGTTTTCTTTTANCTGTAAAAAGCTTCCAAATTGTCACCACCGCACAGAATTAAGAAGATGATATAAAGAAAATTTTGTATTTGATTTAGAAAAGCGATTTGCTTTCTTTGAAAATCCATTCTTTTGCTTCATATTCCTCTTTCTGCGCTGAAATTCTAGGGTTTTCTTTTCTTTCTGCGTTGAGAGGCGATGGCTGCGGTGGCGGAGAGCGCGATCGGCTCTGAAAACCAGTTGATGCACTGCAAGCCGGCGAGTTGTGAATCGGAATCGGAGTATCAGAACGATGTGAGGAAGCTGGTCGACCTTCTCTCTAAATTGAATCCATCTGCGAAGGAGTTCGTTCCTTCTTGGAGAAAATCGGATGGCCGATTATCTGCAGACGCGCCGCTCTTCGTCGGTTCGCCGGAGTATTATAACAGTAGAAATGAGTCCAATTATGGGAGTTGTAGTAAGGATTGGAGCAGTGATGGATCGTCCAACAATCAGCCGATGAATCGAAGGGTAGGGTTTAATTTTGATTAANGGAGCAGTGATGGATCGTCCAACAATCAGCCGATGAATCGAAGGGTAGGGTTTAATTTTGATTAATTTTTTTTTAGGGCAAAGAATCTGATTTATGATGCCGTTTGATCCGTGTTTTCTCTGTTCAAATTAGTTTCTTTTGTTCTTTTCTGCTAAGAATTTTACTGAAATCATCTGATTTGAGTATTGCAGCGTTTTGGACAGAGGAGGAATGGTTACAATCAGGGGAGGAGGAGGATAAGCGATAGGGTTAGAAGAGCTGAAAGAGAGGAAAGCATAAAGAGAACTGTTTATGTTTCTGATATTGATCAAAATGTGAGAAATCAACGAATGTTCTTCTTCTTTTTTTCATTTTTGGCTTTTTTGTCTTCAAATTTCTAATCTTTGTTGTGAACAGATTACAGAAGAACAGCTTGCTGAATTGTTTTCCTACTGTGGTCAAGTAAGCGCTCGAACTTCAAATGTTTATACAGCTTCTGCAAGATCAAAATTATGTTTTTGTTTAGTTGAGGATCTTTGAGGAGTTTGGTTGTTATGGGCTTTGTGATTTAATTGAGAAATGCTTTTAGGTTTAGTATGATTTGTTTTGTGAAGCAAAGCATAAGGGACCTATGTTGTCCTAAAGGCATGTTTTCATGTCGATCTCTTGGCTTCGCCAGTTGTTGTTTGTGTATACTAACTACCCGGCATTACTTGTTCTTGTAAGGTTCATGTTGCTATCATGTGTTAAAAATTTTTGAAGGCATTTACATACAACACAATTCTTTTGTATTTAGATGTCTTACACTTAAATTTTACTTTTTTACATTTATTCCACTGAAATTTTTCGTATCACATAAAAAATACCACCATTATAATGTTAAAAAAGTGAATACACCTTTTTCATGCATAGGTAAGGTAGTACATATATGTAAAAATTGAAGATTGGGTGTTAGATATGTAAATACATATGAATTGATTGGTATGCATGTATGGATCATTACTTAATGGCCACATGTTTGGATCACAAAGATACATCTAACATGGAGAAGTAATACCACATACATCAACCTTTGCTTTGGACCCCCATTGATGGTAACCATGTAAACATTATATATCTATAAAAAGCAAAAACTATAAATTTAATTTGTGGTATTTTATTAGAAAGGCATTTGGTTATGTCTTAAATCTTAATAATGATGATCTCAAAAATACAAACTTGTTGCTTGAATAGTTTGTTTGTGAAACAAAAGTTGATAGTCATATTCTTGTAGTATGAGTGCTTTTGTTCTTGAGAATTGTGTGGGAAGCTAAGTTGTCTTAATTTTTCCTTTAAAGTTTCCTTCACTTAATGCTTCCATTGTTAACTCTCGAAGGTTTTCAATATACCTTGCTTATCGCTTCATTTACATTTTATCCTAAGATTTCATAATTTGCGTGGGTCCTGTGCGAGTTTTTGTCGATTCTTAGAGAAATAGTGCACTGATTAACCTAAGATTTTGGAAATCAACTGATATATAACTTCAGTTCTTATAATTTTTCTAAATCACAAATCAAACTGCTTACATAATTTTTTACGTAGTTAAAGTGGTGGTTCTTAGATTTATAGATCAGAACCTAGGAAAATACACTAAAATGCTTAAATGGTTATAGGAGGTGGGTGATGTGGTAATAACCTATCTCTGATTTTGACCATTTTTTCTTTAATGCATGGTTTTAGTTACCACAAATTTCGTGTTAGTTTACATATTATAGTTGTGACTTGATTAATGGTGATTTTTGTAATTTAGTAAACCAAGTTTAGGCTGTTTTTGTGGGCAAACTAAGTATATTATGCTATTTAAGTGTTGTTTTTATGCAAATTTTGGGTTATCTTCGAAAAATATAATCATCATCAATCTAGTCTCATCCTTTTGAGGTTGGCTACATTGAAAATGTATCATTCAAGTTTTGCTTTGATGTAAACTCTAGGTTTGTTTGGAGATTTTGCAGGTATTAGTAAAAGTAATTATCGAACTATTAAAGGGAAATAAACTTTTATTAAAGTTGCTTTGAGCATTATATTTTTTTGTTCTTTTGATAAAGTTAGACCATTTTTTACGGCTACCATTTTTAGTTTGCATTTACTTTAGGAATTTAAGTACGGCTTGTTCGAAGAATAAATTTTCTTTGTTTATTTCCAGAGTCGATGGTTTATATAGCATTACCTTTTTTTTTATTATTTAATCAAATCAAGACGGGTCCGTGAGGATGAAAATTTTTATTGTTTTTAAAAGCTAGATTTTTGTTTATTGTTATAAAGTTGTGTATTTTGGCTTGAAGAATGATGACACCACGTGTCAATGTGCCATAGATAAATTTTGACTATTTTTTGTTCAAGGAATTAAGTCTTTTTGTGCTTATTATATGGATTGCAAGAGGATATCATCAAGATTTAACCTATTTATTATAAATTTATGAGTACTTTAGTTGTGTTTTTATGCCATGTTGAGTAATACCATCAAAATTAATTCTATGGTATACATAAGAATGCTAAGATTAATATATGGTAATATCAGAAATGATCCAACAAGAAATAGTCTATTATAGAAATGGTGGGAGTAGCACCCTACAAAGATACTTATTGAAAATTATAATGTTCATTTCAATCAAAACAAAGCCTAAATGAGATCCAATTTTATTATCCACCTAACTATTTTGAAATTCTCATGCTGAAGGTAGTTGACTGCCGGGTTTGCGGCGATCCCCACTCGATTCTCCGATTCGCATTTGTCGAGTTCGCCGATGAGGGTGAGTTTCAAACCGCTTGCAACTTGTTTGATCGGTTGTGTTGATCCGTGCTATCATATGTCTTCTAACAATGGTTCCTTTTTTGTTTTGCTTATAGAGGGTGCTGTGGTAGCCCTTAATATTGGGGGACTTCTGCTTGGTTACTATCCTCTTAAAGTCTTACCTTCAAAGACTGCTATTTTGCCTGTGAATCCTAAGTTTCTACCAAAGGTTCTTGCTGCTTAAATACATACCACCCAATTCTTATGTATTTACATATCTAAGATTTAAAACTTCACCCTTTACATTTGTAGTTTTATGCCACTCAAAAAGTGAATTACAATTCTTCATGAATAGGTAAGGTGAAATATATGTAAAAAAAATCAAAGTTTGGGTGTTAGATATATAAATACATAAGAAATGAGTGTCATGCATCTAAATCTTACCAGAAATAAACTTGTCTCTGCTGTTTACATTAATTTCTTAAAGGATTGTTTTCTAATTTCTGAAAATTTTTGCAGTCCAATGATGAAAGAGAAATGGTTGTGAGAACAGTCTACTGTACAAATATTGACAAGAAGGTAAATATATAGCTTTTCTTCAAAGATAATCCATTTATGTAATGATTTTGAATGAATTTTTAATGAATGTTATTACATATTGAGAGCAATTGGACAAATTACACTGTCAGTGATGAACCACCCTAATTTGTTATTTACATAAATCTTCTTTTGCAGGTTACACAATCTGAAGTAAAACAGTTCTTTGAACAAGTTTGCGGCGAGGTTTGGATGCTTCTCACCAATTAGAATGTTTTTAAGGGGGAAAAGTGTCAAAATAGTCCCCTAACTCTTTGCAAAACGTTATTATACAAATTTCAATTTAGTCCCCAGACTCTTGTAATATGGGCCCTAATTTAAAGAGTACGAGGACTAATTTTATAGTTTTACAGACTTTGTGATTAAAATGACAGGGGACTATTTTGGTACTTGTTTTTAATGGATTTAATGATTGACTCAAGCTTGTTTTTATTATAGGTTTCCCGTCTGCGTCTTCTCGGCGACAACGTACACTCCACTAGGATAGCATTTGTTGAGTTTGTTCAGGTGATTTTTCTACATTTAATTTGTTAGACTAATAAGTAGTTGTAATATCATATTATTGAAACTGTAAGCCCGATTCGTGAGCCGACTCGGGCTTGGCCCGATAAGTGGCTAGTGATCTAAGCTCGATGAGCTAAGAAGCCAAGCTCAAGCCAACCCTAGCTCGACTCGGTAGCTCGTAAGCTGGCTTCTTAATTAATAAAACTCATGCTCAAGCTGAGGGTGACTCGAGCTCAACTTGACTTGTTTACACCCCCTACACCTTAATAATCTCTCACGTGAGAATACTTCGTATTAGTTATCGCTCAATTTGATATCAAAATTCATTAGATCATGCACCATGTGGATTCATTATGGGAGTCACATGCTATTGAATTTTGGCCAATCATAATAGTAAGGAGCATTTTCAAAGTACTCTCCAATTCTTATGTATTTATATATCTAACAACTCAATTTTACTTTTTAACATTTATACCGCCTAAAATTTTCGTATCACATTTAAAACACCATCCTTTTAACTTTTAATAAGTGAAATACAACTTTTCATGTATTGGTAAGATGGCATGTGTGTGAAAATTGATGTTTAGGTGTTTGATATGTAAATATATACGAATTGAGTGGTATTTATATAAATACTCATTCATGTATTTACATAGATATCTATATATATATATATTCATTATGGGAGTTATGTGCCATGCAAAATTCATGATTCAATCTCTTTATTACAGGCTTCGAGCGCCATTTTGGCACTGAACTGTAGCGGCATGTTCCTCGGATCTCTTCAAATCAGGTTAGTTTCTCAGATCAATAACATTTGTTCTTTGTCGTCGTCATCATCATCATCCTCAATTTTATGAATCAAACCATCTCCATTTGTCGCTGTAGTTTCAGCTCCATGATTGACATCGAATCGATTTCTGAACTCTGCAGGATTAGTCCGTCGAAGACGCCGGTGAGGCCGCGCAGCCCTCGAGCAGGATCACACTAACGTGGTGGATGGGGGGCGAAAACTAGAGCGAATTCTGTTTGTTGCAAAGAGCTTTTGGAGTCATCATGTTTGTTTTATTCTTCAGAACAGGTTTAGAAGCTGTTATATCTTAGGAAAGAATTTTCTCATTGTCTTCATCTTTTTCTCCTTTTGTTTAGGGTTTTTTAAATGTTTGGGAGCCTTCAGAACTTAGGAAGAACTTATCAGAACTTTAATGGAGTTGAGTTATGATTAGTTCATGTTTCATTTTTCTGTCAGATCAAAAGGGTAGACTATTTCACCATCATTGGCACATAAAAGTTTATTATGGATTAAATTTTTGGGATAATTACGTACAGAGCACACAAAATATTGATATTTATAAATTTACCACCCACATGATTTTTTTTGAACTGCCGAACCAATGTAAGAATTTGATAAGAATGAAAAATATGGGACCATAAATAGCAAGTTTTGGGTGGTCTGTATGTAATTGCTATGTGTTTTATTTTCTGTTTTTGACCAATCAGTTCGCTCAGTAGATTAAAAAAAGGGGGGCATTTTCTAGCTTACCACACAATTCCTATGTATTTACATATCTAACCCTTGAGCTTTTAACTTTTTACATTGGTATCACCCAAATCGTTCATATCACATAAAAAAATACCATCATTTTAACTTCAGAGAAGTGAAGTGCATCTTTTCATGCATGGGCTAATCTGATAGCATGCAAAAATTGAAGTTCTGGTGTTAGTCCGTTAGATATGTAAATACATAGTATTTAAATGGTATGTATGCAAATCTTCTTAATTATGTTTTATGTATTATGATAATAATACAATTCTCATTTATTTATATAATCTAAAACCTAAACTTTTGATAATTACATTTATATCAATTTTGATGTGATGATAGAGGCTCGAGCGGTGTGCATGTAAATATCAAAGTTCACGTGCTAGTGGATATGTAAATTTTTAAGAATTGTGTGGTATGTATGTACACTTGATATTTACATTTATAACATTTTATGTTTTTGCTCACCTTTTAACTAGGCAAGGGGTTCTTCATCTCCATCAATATCACATGATATTATTATTATTAGTATTAGTATATTTAACTATAGATTAGAAATGAATTATAAAGAAATTAAACATATATGCGATCAAAAAATACATTTGAGTGTTCCATTCAATTGGATCCATAAATACGAGTTTGCATAATTTCTACACCAAGCTTGAAGCGATATGTACTGGCAATTCTCATATTGTCAACTCAGAAGGAGCGCGCCAAGACTCCGAACGTAGAGGTACGATTGAATTTTAATAGTCTGTATTATAAGAATATCCCACTATTTTATAAGAATATTCCATCAACGTTATTTATAAAAAATAAAAGTATTATTTGAGTATTATATAATGTTATTCGATTACTTTGCAACTTTATTAAAATGTTTCCGTGTTACTTGATTTGAGACTGTTATTCGACATATTCCAGTGTTAATTTCAGTTTTCACTGTGTTATTGGAATAACAGTCCCAAATCAACGCGGGGGAATATTTCAATAACACCTCATTTTCTACAAATAACGTTGATGAAATATTTCTATAACAAAACAGGATATTCCCATAACATAGCGATTATTGCAATCCGAACATAACTCTACGTTCGGACTCCTGACGTAATATTTTTCCACTCAAAAGTAGCCATATAAATTGATGGAGAAAGAATGCACATAAGCATTCTTAATAATATCTCACATTTCATCTGATTATCTTTCAACCACTCAATAATATCAATTTTTTCTTTTTTTTTTTTCCTTGAAGACAAATCCTCAAGCCATTATCTAAATAGATATCCAAGATTTGATAGAGAACTAGAACCCTAAATCTAATCAACCTAGCTTCAGAGGATTTCACAACAATTTTGTCTCCCAAATCATGAAGACCACAGATTAACACACAAACTTAAATTTTTACATATATTCCTTTTTAAAAGTAAAAATAGTGGGTGATATAATATAAAATGCAGAGTTCAGATACTAGAAATGTAAATATATAAAAAAAAATTGGGTGGTAAGTATGTAAATCCCCCATCCCAAAAAATCACGGGCAAAAATGGGTGAGAGGGGCTTGCTAAACATAATTAATGCATTAATAGAGCTGACGTCTAAATAGCAACAGCAAAACAGAACTAAAGACGGACTGAAAACGATTGAAGATGAAAAAAATGATCCTCAAAACAGAGCAAATGCCGAAAGAGAAGATGCTTGTTTTAACAGTCGGGCTGATAAAAACTTAATATGCATTCATAAATCTCAATGAAGACAACAGGAGTGAGAACAAGGCTTCAGAAATCAAACCCTGTGGGGTTTCGTACTCCAGAAGAGCTTCTAGTTGTCCCTAATTAATTCACTGCAAAAAATAGATGTTCACTGCTTAGACTTGGTTGAAAAATTTACATATATAGCACACAAATTTTAAGTATTTGCATATCTCACACTTAAACTTTCATATATATATATATATATATAGCACTTTGGTGTTTTGTTTTAAACCTATGCATGAGAGGCTGTATCTCACTTTTAAAAAAGTGATAATAGGGCTACTTTTGATGTGATATAGATGGGTGGTGTGTGTAAATATGAAAATTTAGGTGTGAGATATGTAAGCGCATAAGATTTGTGTGTAATGTATGTAAATAGGGCTATAAAAAAAGCTTGTTGTTCCAGAACAGCTCGTGATATGTTCATTGAGTAGCTCGTGTTCAAATTGTTCGTTAAGTAAACGAGTCAAACAAAAACAAATTTTTGTTAAGCTCGAACTGTAAATGAGCCGAACATGAACAACCCATTGTCCGATCGTGTCCGATTCTTTTTAGCTCGAAACAAGTAAATTATAGGTATTATTTATATAATAATATAACATATATATTTAGATATAAGTTTAAATTAGAATAGCTCGTGTTCATGTGATANGAAATCAAACCCTGTGGGGTTTTGTACTCCAGAAGAGCTTCTAGTTGTCCCTAATTAATTCACTGCAAAAAAATAGATGTTCACTGCTTAGACATGGTTGGAATTTTTACAAATATAGCACACAAATTTTAAGTATTTGCATATCTCACACTTAAACTTTCTTTTATATATATATATATATATATATATAGCACTTTGGTGTTTTGTTTTAAACCTATGCATGGGAGGCTGCATCTCAAGGGCTACTTTTGATGTGATATAGATGGGTGGTGTGTGTAAATATGAAAATTTAGGTGTGAGATATGTAAGCGCATAAGATTTGTGTGTAATGTATGTAAATAGGGCTATAAAAAAAGCTTGTTGTTCCAGAACAGCTCGTGATCTCTTCATTAAGTAGCTTGTGTTCAAATTGTTTGTTAAGTAAACGAGTCGAACAAAAACAAATTTTGTTAAACTTGAATTGTAAACGAGCCGAACATGAACTACCCATTGTCCGATCGTGTCCGGTACTTTTTAGCTCGAAATAAGTAAATTATAGGTATTATTTATATAATAATATAACATATATATTTAGATATAAGTTTAAATTAGAATAGCTCGTGCGTTCATGTGATATTGTGTCTTCTACTACACAGAAGTGGTGCACATTCCAATCCAACACCCCACATCTATTTTTTAAAATTAATTTTAACATGCCAATTTCGAGATGAACACGAGCCGAACACGAGCTTAAGCCTAAGCTCGCTCAAGCTCGGCTTGCTTACAACCATGTATGTACATGCCCCTTTATATTTAAGACTGGGAAAGGTTTACCTCTGCATCTTCACCCAGAGCAGCTCTTGTGGCACCGTCTTTCATAGATTCGTCACCTGCGTAGGAAGAGAGTGGCATGTCACTAACCAATATGAATGCAGAAGGCAGAACTCACCATATCAATCTGTATGATGATATATTCAGTAGTTATTGGATATATTGCTTGGGACGTTTCATATACTAACGAGGTTGTCATCTGACTAAACAGACGAAAATTGGAGCTTGACCCTCAGAAAAATTCGTTGAAGACTAAGCCCAAATTTCTCAGCATTTTTAGTTCGATAATTTGTGTCAAAATTTATGTAATATCAATAGAACTTCTATTGTCATAATAGAATGAAAAGTTCATATAATTGAGAAAAAATTTAAAAGATTAGAGGCTCATAATTACTATAACAAAGACTAACCGTATAACGGGTGAGATATTAACAATTATCAATTTGATATATTTTATAAAAACATTAAAATATACAAACAAGCATATAAGCCCTCAAATTAAGATTGGGTGGTAAAAAAGAAATGCCTTANGCATCTTCACCCAGAGCAGCTCTTGTGGCACCGTCTTTCATAGATTCGTCACCTGCGTAGGAAGAGAATGGCGTGTCACTAACCAATATGAATGCAGAAGGAAGAACTCACCATATCAATCTGTATGATGATATATTCAGTAGTTATTGGAGATATTGCTTGGGACGTTTCATATACTAACGAGGTTGTCATCTGACTAAACAGACGAAAATTGGAGCTTGACCCTCAGAAAAATTCGTTGAAGACTAAGCCCAAATTTCTAAGCATTTTGAGTTCGATAATTTGTGTCAAAAGTTATTGCATATCAATAGAACTTCTATTTTCATAATAGAATGAAAAGTTCATATAATTGTGAAAAAATTTAGAAGATTAGAGGCTCATAATTACTATAACAAAGACTAACCGCAATTATACAATTATAATGAGTGAGATAATAACAATTATCAATTTGATATATTTTATAAAAACATTAAAATATACAAACAAGCATATAAGCCCTCGAATTAAGATTGGGTGGTAAAAAAGAAATTCCTTAAATATAAATTAGTCAGAGGATAATTGATGCAGTTATATCCTATTATAAACAGCTATTTATTATATCTAATAATTCTATATTAGTATTATATAATACTTACTGCAGAATATTACAACTCATTTCAGTTTAGCCTATTCCTTTATACGGTTGTGGTGTAATGGAGACACATTATATATTACTGCTGTAACCATGGAGGACACTTTTTGATATTTGATTGCAGAAGTATACTCATTCACTTCTTTTAATCTGTATTTTCCCTTTCTTTATTCTACAACTGCGCCAATTATTTTATAAAACTTCAATTAGGACAACAAGGATCTAGGCATTAGAAATTAAAAGGATCGTTAATACCTAAGTTAGGCATAATAAAAATGTTTAAAAATAAAAAAATAATAAATCAAGAAGTAATAATATCAAATAAAAGCAATTCAAAAAATACTTTTTTAAGTTTGGATGGTAGTTTTCCAAAAAAAAATATAAAATAAAATAAAACTTTCTGATGATAATCGTTCTAAAGTTATTTTATGCAACATGTTACAAATAGGAGATGGAAAATGCTTATGACAATGTACATGTCAAGCCAGCATGATTTCTTAATTTTGGAAGAACAACCTCTTTATCTTCAGTCTCTCTATATAGTTGCTGAGAAAGAATGTCATTTAGCACAAATTTTTAGCTTATGTAACCACTCGGATTATTAGGTTAATGATAGCAAATTAGATTTAGGTTTATGCTTGAATAGAGAAAATTTTCGGGGATTATTATTGGATAAGAATTAATGAACAATTATCAGGTGCTTTATAGCACGATGATTCCTAATAAAAAAATTTATAAAAAGCTTAAAGCTTAAAGAGTTAACTTGAAAAGAGATTGATGGGCTACTGAAATATATATACTGATTCTAATACAAACAAACATAATGGGTACTAGTGAAGTTCGTTGCTCATAAAATCCATGACAGGTGTTCAGGAGGATGGACCTAAGTCGATCCCAATAGGATAATAGATGGTAACTAATCAACTCAAAAGCTTAATCCAACATGAATGGGACACTACTAGTATATCCCCAACCCTTCATTTCACTTTAAATGTGGGACTCTCTCTCTCAACTGCATCTNGTTGCAAAATCCATGACAGGTGTTCAGGAGGATGGACCTAAGTCGATCCCAATAGGATAATAGATGGTAACTCATCAACTCAAAAGCTTAATCCAACATGTATGGGACACTACTAGTATATCCCCAACTCTTCATTTCACTTTAAATGTGGGACTCTCTCTCTCAACTGCATCAAACAAGGCTTTTCTAAGATGTAGAAATATGATATAAAACATTATAACTAAGGAAGATTTACATGCATACCACTCAAATCCTATGTATTTACATATCTAAAACCTAAACTTCAATTATGATGCCACCTTACCTATGCATGAAAAGATGTTGCTTTTTAGAAGTTGAGATGGTGGAATTTTTGATGTGATATAAATATTTGGGTGGTATAAATGTATAGATAAGTAAATACATAGGAATTGGGTTGTATGCATGTAATTGCCACTATAACTTAATATAGGTGTCTAGAACCAAGGTGATAGATATAAGTGGAAAAAGTAGACTAAGGCAAATCGGCTAAAATTTCTAGATGAAGTTTTCATAGACTAAACTTGGCATCACCCATGTTTTCTACCGTTTGAGATTCAGATCCCTTGCTATTAAAGATGGTGGCAATTCATAGGTAATCTAACTCTAACCGACTACGTCAAGAATCATTTGGTAGAAGTGAATAGAAAAGGATTCACTAACTTGACCTCAAATGGTTGAACAAGGCCAACAAAAATGATTATAGGAAGCATATACTGTTTTGTTTCAAACATTTGCATTATCTTCTCCAGAACAATGTTTTGCAGCTTACTACGATAAAAACTTAGTTTTTAACGAACATATCATAACCACCATATCAATTGTTATTCTCCACTTTCCTATATCATTGCTTTGTAACCAACTTGGGACCACTTGGTCCATCTAGAGTCTTCTTCTTACATCTATATATTCTTGCACAGTTGCTGTGAATGAATCAATGGGAAAAAAACTTCAATGTGCCATACAAAATCTCTTCTTCTTCTTCCTCCTAGTTTTGTTTTTGCTAACAATTACAAGGGCTGCTCATCAGTATAACTTATACCAACCGTCAAAGCTTATCATGGTATCATAGCTCTAGGTCGAGTGTGTCGATTTTTTACTCGGCTTTGCTTTACAGGAAGCCAAGCTCTTCTAGGCCGACATCCGGATCAACTTCAACATCCCCATTTGCATCTGGAACCCGCAGGTTCTGAGGGTAGTTCATCGCTTCAGCTCATAACAAAAAGTGAATCTAGCTTCATCCCTGCTTCTGCAATTATGTCTCAAAACACAAACTCATCATCCAATCGATTAGAAGCCTCATAGTCGTCATCCTACAGGAATCACATAGCAATCCCTCAAGTTCTTAAATTTCTGATGTCAATTATATAAACAATTGCACACATCGAACTATCAAGTGACAACTTCTTAACATGGAGGTCTCAAATATATAAGTTCTTTAAAGCCAACGGGTTCGATGGCTTCTTGGATGGGACCAAAATCTGTCCTCCTGGACAACTTCAACATCCAAATGGTAACTTTTACCCATCCTAATTTTCTTCGATGGTTGTTGATTGATCAAAATCTATCTGCTGCTATATACTCCATCCATCCTTCCCTGCATTCTCAACCCTGAATCATCGACGGAGATTTGGAGCACACTTGCCAAACGCCTTCAAGTAACCAATCAATCTAGAGTCCTTCAATTAAGAAACACTCTACATAACATCTCAACAAAGGATCTCACAATGTCTCAATGTCTACTCAACATTAAATCCAAATATAGTCACTGCCAGAGGACACAAATTCAAAGGATATTATCTTACACACCCTCAATATCTTACCATCAACCTATCAGTCATTCAAGAGAACTGTTGACCTCATTTTAGTGAGGTCTTATTCTCCTACTCCCAGAACCCATAATCTAGCCTTAGGAGTTCCTTGTTGACCATCCTAGCAAACTAGTAATGGAGCTCACCTCCCGTAGAACTTCAAACCGCTTCTTTACTCATTTTTATGAAGAACTCGCATGAATGGTTCCAAGCACTCAACTTCTAGTTGCAAGGGCTAAGAACCAGCATGTAGAGGGCCCGAAAATAAGTTCTCATAGGATCAGATGGCCATAAATAAACCCTCCATAACTCAAACGCTCGATAACGTCGCACCCCGCGCACGCATCGCACTCCACACAATTTTGGCTTAAATTGACTCGCCCGCCGGCAAACTCGTCCGGACGACCCCGAATGATGAAACAGACCGTGTCGATGCGTCCGGAACGTTGATTTTAGCTAGAAAAGACACTCATATTGTTGTGGTTCCACACTCGCGCGAACTGCACGGAAATTGATGCATTTTTTTTAGGTGCGCGGGTCGGGCTCAACCCAGGTCCGACTAGGGCCCGATTTGGGCTAGACACCTGCTCGCGGATTTTGAATTTCAAATTTCAAAATTCAGGTGGATTATTTAAAACTCGTATTGATTGAAAATATTTANATAAAGATTTGGGTGGTATAAATGTATAGATAAGTAAATACATAGGAATTGGGTTGTATGTATGTAATTGCCGCTATAACTTAATATAGGTGTCTAGAACCAAGGTGATAGATATAAGTGGAAAAGTAGACTAGGGCAAATCGGCTAAAATTTCTAGATGAAGTTTTCATAAACTAAACTTGGCATCACCCATGTTTTCTATCGTTTGAGATTCAGATCCCTTGCTATTAAAGATGGTGGCAATTCATAGGTAATCTAACTCTAACCGACTACTTCAAGAATCACTCGGTAGAAGTGAATAGAGAAGGATTCACTAACTTGACCTCAAATTGTTGAACAAGCCCAACAAAATGATTATAGGAAGCATATACTGTTTTGTTTCAAACATTTGCATTATCTTCTCCAGAACAATGTTTTGCAGCTTACTACGATAAAAACTTAGTTTTTAACGAACATATCATAACCACCATATCAATTGTTATTCTCCACTTTCCTATATCATTGCTTTGTAACCAACTTGGGACCACTTGGTCCATCTAGAGTCTTCTTCTTACATCTATATATTCATGCACAGTTGCTGTGAATGAATCAATGGGAAAAATACTTCAATGTGCCATACAAAATCTCTTCTTCTTCTTCCTCCTCCTAGTTTTATTTTTGCTAACAATTACAAGGGCCGCTCATCACTATAACTTATACCAACCGTCAAAGCTTATCATGTATCAGAGCTCTAGGTCGAGTGTGATGATTTTTTACTCGGCTTTGCTTTACAAGAAGCCAAGCTCTTCTGGGCCGACATCCCGATCAACTTCAACATCCCCATTTGCATCTGGAACCCGCAGGTTCTGAGGGTAGTTCATCGCTTCAGCTCATAACAAAAAGCGAATCAAGCTTCATCCCTGCTTCTACAATTATGTCTCAAACCACAAACTCATCATCCAGTCAATTAGAAGCCTCATAGTCATCCTACAGGAATCACATAGCAATCCCTTAAGTTCTTAAATTTCTGATGTCAACCATATAAACAATTGCACACATTGAACTATCAAGTGACAACTTCTTAACATGGAGGCCTCAAATATATAAGTTCTTTAAAGCCAACGGGTTCGATGGCTTCTTGGATGGGACCAAAATCTGTCCTCCTAGACAACTTCAACATCCAGATGGTAGCTTTCACGCATCCTAATTTTCTTCAATGGTTGTTGATTGATCAAAATCTATCTGCTGCTATATACTCAATGATCTCTCCATCCATCCTTCCCTGCATTCTCAACCCTGAATCATCGACGGGGATTGGAGCACACTTGCCAAACGCTTCAAGTAAACAATCGATCTAGAGTCCTTCAATTAAGAAACACTTTACATAACATCTCAATAAAGGATCTCACAATGTCTCAATGTCTACTCAACATTAAATCCCAATATAGTCACTGCCAGAGGACACAGATTCCAAGGATATTATCTTACACACCCTCAATATCTTACCATCAACCTAACAGTCATTCAAGAGAACCCTCCAAACAAGGTCATAACCTTTTCATCTCAATGAACTTTACTCCAAATTATGCAACAAAGAAACAAATATGGCTACCGAGCAAGCAAAAGAAGTGAATGCTGCAGCCATTGCACTTTATTCTTCCACTAAAAAAGGTAGGCGAGGCCCCTTCAAAGGGCCTGATTGGAACAATAGAGGTGGACGCAATCACGCTAACCTTCAACCAGCAAGGGGAGGCCGAAACATTTCTTCCACCACCTCGGGAAATGCATGTCAATTTTGCGGCAAAGATTGACACATTGCAATAATGTGTTGGCATTGAAACAACTTCAACATCTATCCATCTCCAAAATCCAAAACAGCTCTCCTAACCACCACAAAACCAAAAGAATGGATACTTGATAGTGGAGCTACATCCACCTTGAAGAAACTACAACAGCCTATTCCTTATCAAGGGAATAACACCATATCAGTTGATGATGGTTCAAATCATTCCACTACAGACACCGGTTAATGGTTACTTCCCACAGCCCAAAGTAAGCTCATTCTACCAAACCTCCTCTACTCACCCAATCTTGCTCATAGCCTCATATTTGTCCACAAACTTACTTCTGATACTGATTGCACCATCATCTTCACTAAATTTGGTTTTCTTATCAAGGATCGGAGGACAAAAAAAACAATTCTTTAAGGACCATCTAAAAATGGTCTCTATCCAATCAAAGCTCTTTCCGCTGTCCACAATCTCTCCATTCCACCCTCTCAACTTTGGCAGCGATGCTTGGGACATCCTCATCTAGAAGCCACAACTCACATCTCCAAACTTGATAGAATTGTAGCCAAATTTACTATGAATTGTCCTTGTAATGAATGTACTTCAGCTAAATGTCATCAACTATGTTTCTCTAAGTCATCCTCTAGATCAAAAACAACCTTTACTATGCTTCATTTTGATGTATGGGGTCCTGCACCCACTATTCCTTTACAAGGTAACAAGTAATACTTTTCTTTAATTGATGACAAAACAAGAGATTCCCAATGTGTGCCAAAGCAAAAACTACAACAATTATAATAAACTTTCACAATTTTTTTTCAAAATCACTTCAGCAAGCAATATTAAAACTCTACGCTCTGATGGAGGTGGAGAATACTTATCTCAACATCTCAAACAATACCTTCTCTCACAAGGCATCCAGCACCAACTCAATTGTCCCTATACTCCCCAACAGAATGGGATTGTCGAACGCAGACATAGGCCCCTCATCGAAACCATAAGAACTCTCTTATTAACCATTAATCTTTCACCAAAATTCTGGGTTGAAGCTTTAACTACAGCAACTTACCTCATCAATTGCATGCCCTCTTAAGACTTTCAATTACAAATCGTCATATGAACTTTCATATCATTCACCACCCATCTTCGCACATTTGGATGCCCATGCTTTCAATGGCAAAAACCCATCATCTCCAATAAACTCTTACCCACCGCCCCAACATGTATCTTCATTGGATATGCTCCCAATTAAAAAGGCTATCAGCGTTTCAATCCTCAAACTCAAAAGACAATTATTTCTCGCAATGTAATCTTCAATGAAAGAACCTTCCCAGGTGCACCTCAATCCCCATCACCTCACGAATCTCCCCTGCCCACACCACCCGGCATCCTCCATCCTGCTTCGGCTCAAATTCCCGCTCAGCCACCTCCTGCATTCCATCTGCAACTTGACTACCCACCCAAGCCACCTCCTGTAGCACCGCTCTCACTGATACTTGCTCAACCTCAACAATCCTCACTGACATTCCATCTGCAACTTGACAACCCACCCAAGCCACCTCCTGTAGCACCCCTCTCACTGATACATGCTCAACCTCAACAATCCTCACTGACATCCACTCCTACATATCCCTCTATCGGTGAACCACCAAAGCAAACCACCACCCGTCACCCCATGCTTACCCGAGCTCAAACCAACTCTCTCAAGCCTAGACATATTCTTCATCTAAACACCACTACCTCATCCACCACCAATCCTAGTTGCTATACAGAAGATAAAAAGTATCCTCAATGGAGGAAAGCAATGTCCTATGAGTTTCAAGCTCTTCAAAGCCAAGGAACCTGGCAATTTGTCCCTCCACCATAAAATCACAACATCAATGGTTACATGTGGACATACAGAACCAAATTTAATTCGGATGGTTCAATCGTCAAGCACAAAGCTTGTCTCATAGCTCAGGGGTTCAAACAACAGCTTAGCATTGACTACAATGAGACTTGCAGCCCCGTCGCCGAGCTTCTAACCATCCAAATTCTTCCATGTTTGCTTTTACTCACAATTGGCAGGTCAAACTACTCGACATATCCAATGCTTTCATTCATGGCTCTCTTGATGAAACTATCTACATGCAACCACCACAAGGTATTCAAGATAATCAATATCCAAATCGTGTATGCTTACTCAAAAAAGCCCTCTACGACCTAAAACAGACACCACAACAGTGGTATTCAACCTTCTCCAATCACCTCAAGCTTCAAGGCTTTCAAATGAGCAAAATTGACCCCTCTTCTTGTATACTAGCACAATGAAGTCCAAATGCAGCTTCTAGTCAACGTCGATGACATTCTCCTCACAGGTAATGATTCTACCAACCCACTTCAATGTCCTTCAACACCTAAAATCTACACTTCAACTCAAAGATCTTGATGAAGTCAACAATTTCCTTGACAGCCAAATTCACTACAATTTTCACATTTATTTCCTCACTCAAACAAACCATATTGCCTCTCTCTTACAGCAAATGGGCATGGAATTGCAAGCCTCTTCAAAAACCTCTCCCCACCAAGCTTAAACCAAACACACTCTATGGAAGAATATCCTCAACCCACTCACTATATTCAACTTGTTGCGCTCCAATTCCTCAGTGTTACAAGTCCGCATCGCATTCTCTGTCAACTTCATATGCCAACAAATGCAAAAACCCCTGATCTCCCATTTTCAACTCATCAAAAAGGTACTTCTCTATATTAAAGCAACCAATCACTATGGCCTTCAACACACCAAGGGAAATCTACAACTTCAATGCTACTTCGATGTTGATTGGGAGGGTAATATAAATGGCAGAAGATCCACTTTTGACTATTGTTTCTTCCCTGGCAACAATCTCATCGCTTGGACTGTTCATAAACAAAAAACAGTGGCTCGATCTTCTATCGAGGCAGAATACAGGGCTCATGCTGCAACTACCACCTACAACACCTTCATGACTTCAACATCAAGGTAGCAGCTCTAACACCCATCTATTGTGATAATACTTCAACTATCACAATTATCCTCAACCAAATTTTTCATGCCCGCACAAAATACGTCGAGATCGATCATCATTTTGTTCGGGATTATCTTGTCTCCAACACAGTTCAACTACATCACATTGTCTCACAAGATCATATCATCGACATACTTATGAAATGCTTGTATCAAGCTCACTTTATCAAGCTTCGTCGCAAACTCACAATCATTGATCCAGATCATGAGTTTGAGGGGAGGTAACAAACATATCATAACCACCATATCAAGTGTTATTCTCCACTTTCCTATATCATTGCTTTGTAACCAACTTGGGACCACTTGGTCCCTCTAGAGTCTTCTTCCTACATCTATATATTCATGTACTATTGCTATGAATGAATCAATGGGGAAAATACCTACATATGCCATACGAATCTCATCTTCTTCCTTATATTTCAGTTTTTGCTAACATTTATAGGGGCAGCTCATCCCTGTAACTTATACCAACTGTCACAGCTTATTAGTTCTATCATGTGTAAATTCACAAAAAATTATATTTCATTTACATAAGATGTCTTGGATAACTAGATCTTTAGATTGTGTATGAGCACGTTAGTGTTGATGATGTTTATTTCATATGTCGTGCATCATTAATCTTGTATGGGTCTTGAAAAGTAACTATAATAGCCACACACAAATAGGAGCTTATCCATGTAAATTCACAAAAATAGGAGTTATTCCCTTCTATTTTTGGTTTTGCTAACAATTAGCGGGGCTGCTCGTCGTTGTAACTTACACCAATTGTCGCGACTTATCGGTTCTATCATGTGTAAATTCACAAAAATGAATTTCATTTAGAAAAAATGTCTTCAATATCCAGATCTTTAGATTGTGTATACTGTATAAGCATCATGTTTAGAAAACCAGACCGGAACAGACAGGTCAACTGATTTGACTGTGAACTGGTTTGACTGTGAACTAGACATAGGTCTGCTTCCGATTGGCATAAAAAACCCTCCCGCATAGAACCGCCAAGAATCAGGTTGAATCGGCGATTCAACCCCTGAACCGGGGAACTGGCTCCAATATTAAGGAATCGTTCAATTCACGGGCATTCATATACATACCACCCAATTTTATGCATTTTACATATCTAACACCTAAGCTCTAGTTTTTACATTTATAGCACCCAAATCACTTATATCACATCAAAAAATTCATTATTACAAAGAAATTCAATTTACATGTATACCACTCAATTTTATTTATTTATATATATAACACCGAATCTCTTTATTTTACATTTATAACATCAAATTTATCCATATCATAAAAAACATATCACTATTTTAATTTCTAAAAGGTGAAATTCATGCTTTCAAGCATAGATAAAATGTTATATGTTGAAATTAAATTTTAGAAATTAGTTATTTAAATACATATGAATTGAGTGGGCTATAAATCTTATGTATTGTTATTTTTAAATTCATTTAATATTTATTATGTCATCCTGTTGAAACTCTGGTTCAACCCCGGTTCAACATTTGAACCTTGAACATTGAACCTCTCCTTCTACCTGTTCAATGTCCGGTCCGGTTTTTCCAACCTTGCAAAACATGTCAGTGTTGATGATGTTTATTTCATATGCAGTGTATCATTAATCTTGTATGGGAAGTAACTATCATAGCCGCACTCGTTGGATACATTGAAGAGTGTATGTTGCATTATGCTGTCATTCTATCTTTCAAAATGATACAATGATAGATACCTAGTTTATGCGCAAAACTCGATTCCTAGTGGAAGCCTGGGCTTTGGTTGCAGAGCATTATAAAATTAATAAAACCAACAAAAAGAACAAAAAGGAAAAGGTGCAATTAAAAGCATTTGAAAAAGATTTTAGCATCAATCTCAAAAGATATGCAACATTAAAATATGCATTTCAGTAAAGGCCTACAAAATCTAATTTAAAAATAGTTGTTGTGGACTTTTGAGCACTTAATCTGCCACCTTTGAGTGAAATAAAATATATTTCACTTTTTTAATACTCAAAAATGATAAAATAATAACTCCTAATGTTTGAAGGGTATGCTGCAAATTGCACAAGGTAGCCTTAAACCAATTAATAAGTAGTCGCTCTATGAACCTTCATTGTCCATTCATTTTGAGTGGGTGTTATGTGAGCTGTTAATTCAATTTGTTGATATTTTAAAACCTCCATGTCACCTTAGACACACACTTTTTTTCCTAGTATTCCAAACTATTGTAAATAACCTTACAACCCTATTGTACATGACCCAAATCTATCTTCAAATACTTTGACCTCAACAAATACAAATCCCCAAGTTTCCTAAGATATCACANACACACAATTCCTATGTATTTACATATCTAACCCTTGAGCTTTTAACTTTTTACATTGGTATCACCCAAAAATTTCATCACATAAAAAATACCATCATTTTAACTTCTGAGAAGTGAAGTGCATCTTTTCATGCATGGGTTAATCTGATAGCATGTAAAAATTGAAGTTTTGGTGTTAGTCTGTTAGATATGTAAATACATAGTATTTAAATGGTATGTATGCAAAATCTTCTTAACTATGTTTTATGTATTATGATATTAATACAATTATTATTTATTTATATAATCTAAAACCTAAACTTTTGATAATTACATTTATATCAATTTTGATGTGATGATAGAGGCTTGAGCGGTGTGCATGTAAATATCAAAGTTCACGTGCTAGTGGATATGTAAAGTTTTAACAATTGTGTGGTATGTATGTACACTTTTGATATTTACATTTATAACATTTTATGTTTTTGCTCGAGATACCAGTACTCTTGAGAAGTTTGTCTTTTTTCGCTCTAGTAGATCGCACGCACGATTTTCTTCGAGTTTTATTTTTAGCTACATGTCAATCACAAAGTGTAGGAATGAATTAAACACGAGACAAGAATATTATTATTTGTTTGTTAATGAATACAAATATCATAATAAAGAGTAATTATTATTTTTTAAATAAATACAGATAATGTATTATATGCGATCAACATAGAAACTCACATTTTCTTTGATGCTATAAAGAAACATGTAAAATTAAGTATAGTAAATCATCATGAATTAAAGAAATATATGAAACTTACTTCATTTCTTGGGGGAGTTTTATCTCGCCTTTTAACTAGGCAAGGGGATCTTCATCTCCATCAATATCACATGATATTATTATTATTAGTATTAGTATATTTAACTATATATTAGAAATGAATTATAAATAAATTAACCATATATGTGATAAAAAAAATACATCAAGTGTTCCATTCAATTTGATCCATAAATACAAGTTTGCATGATTTCTACACCAAGCTTGAAGGGATATGTACCAGTGATTCTCATATTGTCAACTTAGAAGGAGAGCGTCAAGACTCCAACGTATAGGTACGATTGAATTTTAATAGTCGTTGTGTTATAAGAATATCTCACTGTTTTATAGGAATATTCCATCAGTATTATTTATAAAAAAATAAAAGTATCATTCAAGTATTATGTGGTGTTATTCGATTACTTTGAGGTTTTATTAAAATATTCCCATGTATCTTGATTTGAGTTTATTATTCGGCATATTCCCGCGTTAATTTTAATTTTTACTATGTTATTAAAATAACAGTCTCAAATCATCGCGGGGAAATATTTCAATGACACTTTATTTTCTACAAAAAAAACGTTGATTAAATATTCCTATGACACAACAGAATGTTCACATAACAAGGCGATTATTGCAATCCGAACGTAGCTCTACGTTCGGAGTCATGATGTAATATTTTTCCACTCTAAAGTAGCCATATAAAGAATGCACATAAGCATTCTTAATAATATCTCACATTTCATCTCATTATCTTTCAACGACTCAATAATATCATTTTTTTTTCTTTTTCTTCCTTAAATGACAAATTCTCAAGCCATTATTTAAATAGACATCCAAGATTTGATAGAGAACTAGATCTGCAAATCTAATCAACCTAGCTTCAGAAGACTTTACAACAATTTTGTCTCCCAAATCATCAAAAACCACAGATTAACACACAAACTTAAATTTTTACATATATTCCTTTTTAAAAGTTAAAATTGTGGTTGATATAATATAAAATGCAGAGTTCAGATATTAGAAATGTAAATATATAAAAAAAATTGGGTGGTAAGTATGTAAATCCCCCATCCCAAAAAATCACGGGCAAAAATAGTTGAGAGGGGCTTGCTAAACATAATGCATTGATAGAGCTGACGTCTAAATAGCAACAGCAAAACAGAACTAAAGATGGACTAAAAAACGATTGAAGATGAAAAAAATGATCCTCAAAACAGAGCAAATGCCGAAAGAGAAGATGCTTGTTTTAACAGTCGAGCTGATAAAAACTTAATATGCATTCATAAATCTCAACAACAGGAGTGAGAACAAGGCTTCAGAAATCAAACCCTGTGGGGTTTTGTACTCCAGAAGAGCTTCTAGTTGTCCCTAATTAATTCACTGCAAAAAA
>JXCR01096979.1:0-17017 GCA_002079205.1 Phalaenopsis hybrid cultivar | reverse complement strand
AATGGTGGAGTTTACTCCAAGGAAGATTAATGAATTTTATCAGTTAGAAGATGTGTATAGCTACCTGTACAAATCATTTTCTGCAACTAATGAGGCCTTGGATGAGGTTATTTCTTTTCTTATTGATGGAAGAGGAACTTGGAAGGTTAAGAATGGAGTTAAGGTAAACTTTCCTCTTTCTATATTAAATGTAGTTTCTAAGGCATGTCACTACTTTATTTCTAGAAGAATGATTCCAACAAACCATCATAGTGAGGTAACAAAGGATAGAGCCATTGATCCGATTTTTTTGTTGCGAGAGATTGTGTAAAATTTAAATAAGTATAATCAATTAATATTCAGATTCTACACAAGTATACATATCGTTATCAAGTAATAATGGAATCACATGGGGAAGGTTTAAATTGGAAATGATAAATTTGCTAGGAAATTCACGAAAGTCAATTGAAATCACTGCTAATTTCAATTGTTGAGATGTGATCAAAATTAAATTTCTAAACTATTATCAAATCAAAAAATGAAAAGTTTAAAACAGTAAATACTAATCTATTAATTATGTTTATGTAACGAAGATTTTTATGTGAAAAATCATCCTTCCCACTACAATGAAGCTATGGTAAATGAGCTGAGATAAATGTTCATAATATGTATTGTGCCATATAGGAGCAATTTTAATTCTCTACCCTGATACAGTGCATTGAAAATCATTGACTAATCTCAGTGTTTAGTCCCTAAATTCGTGGCTATCTAGGAGGGTATCGACTCCCACTCTAGAGCTCCCACTTCCCTTCACCTGAAGGCTAGCTCTCGCTTCAGTTTTCAAACAATAAGACCAAATTGAAGATTTTAGTCTGTCACCCTAAAGGTTCTCCAATTCTACAACCAATAAATAATGTTTCCTTATTTATTTGCACTTAATTCCATGAACGATGCTCTCCTTCATAGAATCAAATATGATCTTCACTTTGTTGTGAAACTCATACTCCATTTCCCGGATCATATGTTTCACAACACATTTTAACAATTCAATTGGTCAAATCAAAAAGTAAATTAAGTTCGGAGTTGAAAAATCATCATAATTTATCTTACATTTTAATATTGGCACCATATTATCTCTTCATTTCTCCATATCTCAAAGTAGAGAGAAAGATAGAGGGAACTACTCAGACTTCATGAGAAAGAAATAACAAAACACAAATTTCATATACAAAAGAAAGTTCATACAAAATTCATAAATAAACAATATTTATCTATAAACTCTTTCTCAAAGCAAATCCTTTGTAGCCTTTCCTTAGAAATGTAGGAAGAAGATATCTCTCACTTTTCTCCTTCTCCAACACTCTTACAGAAAGTTTCACACTAAATCTCACCACAAAAATTCTAAATTATGAAAGCAAAATAAAAAAAAAATTGACTCCAATATGGTAGTGGAATTAAATGATGTGGTGCAAAAAATAAACGTAGAGGAGTACTTCTTCTGATGAAATTTGGCCCCATATAGAGCCCAAGGTCGTTTCTCCAAGAGGTGTCTCCAAAAAGTCTTCAAAAAATCGTCCAAATACATTGAAACTTCTAGAAATGGGGTATGCACCGCCTTTGGCGCCGTCGGTGTTGAGTAAAAATCTCTAGCCTTAAGTTGTTCTGCATCGTTAGTGCTGACCTCGGCGCTGCCAGCGCTGAGCATTTCTTCAAAAATGTCATTTTGACTCCAAATTTCACCAATTTTGCTTTCTTTTTGCTTTAAGCCTTTAAAATCAACAACCTGCAAGAAAACATCAAAATACATTCCATTAAAGTGCAATATCCTCAAAATCAACAAAATGCAATAAAACATAAGAAATATCTTCCATTAAAGGGCAATATCACAAAAAATAGATCAACAACCTGCAAGAAAACATCAAAATACCTTCCATTAAAGTGAAATATCACCAAAAATAGGTATAAAATATGGGTCTTAAAAAAATTATATATTTTTGGTGTATCAAAATCCCCCAAACTTACATGTTACTTGTCCTCAAGTAACTTCTCTAATACATAAAAAATATGACTTATGGTAAATAATTTAACTTTTATATTTCCATATTTTAGTTCTTTAAATATAATAGTTTAACTTAAAAAAAATTCAAAACAATTCCAGTTAATACTAAAGGTGTAAGGATATTCAGTAATTAAGTCTAAGGTTTCTAATCCTCTATTTCTTTCAAGATAAATTGCAATTTGTCATATTAGTCACTTAGAAAATTCATATGAAAAAGAACTTCATAAAACTTTATTAATAATTAAGTTAGTATTGAAATCAAAAGTTTAGAAAATGTATCCAAGTCTCTTTCCTTAAATTGATTCAAGTGAAGCCAATTTTTAATTAGACATCTCCTCAAGCTTCTCTCTATATCTTTTCTTTTTCTTTTTCTTTTTCTTTTTCTTTTCTTTTTCTTTTCTTTCACTATCCTCTTTTTAAAGTAAAAAACGGGATTACTATATTTGGATAGCCTTTAATGATTTTGAACTTCACTATCCTCTTCTTAAAGTTAAAAACGAGGATTACTATATCTGGATAGCCTTTAATGATTTTGAAATTCACTATCCTCTTCATAAAGTTAAAAACTTATTACATTTTCTTCACTTAACAAATTTATATTAACTTAAAGATTTCATAAAGTTTAATTCTTTTCTTCTTACATGAATTTAACAAATTTTATTAACTTAAGATTTCATAAAGTTTAATTCTTTTCTTTTTACATGAATTTCTTTAAGATTTTTAATACTTCAAAAATACAATTTTCCTTCACTAAAAATAGAAAAATATAGTCTTATTCTCTTTTACCAAATATCTTATCCCCTAGAATTAACCTTTATTATTGAACTTTTTTACTGAAATTTACTATATGTTTAGAAACATAGATATAGTTATCCAAAGTTAACCTCTAATACCAAAAGTCATGTTAAATTTAAAATTTTGAAAATATAATTAAGTGAGGACAAATAAAATTAAGTTCTTTTATAAAAATGATATTTCTTCTCCCCCCAAACTTAAATTATTAAAAGATTTTTACATGAAGAACTTTAAAAATGAAGGGTAAAAGAATATATAAAAAAAAATTCATACTTGTTGGAGATTCTGATTTTTGAACATAAATTTTGAAATGTTGCAGATGCTAATATGAAAACTATAAGGCTAAAAATATTAAATTGCACATAATATATATAAAATTTGCTGAGAAAGAGCTAATCACAATACATAACAAAGTGCTGAGAATAACAACAAAACTAAACTAAATTCTAAAAATGAAAATAGTTTTCCACATTACAGTTTAACATAACATAACAAACAAAGTCTCAACAACATCACAACACAAACAATACAATCACACAATACAAACACAAACAAATGAACAAAATAGATCACCAGTCATCATCTTCCTCATCATCGACATCTAACTTCTACTGCTGATATGGAGTATAAGTAGGGTGAATAGGAAACTGAACTGTATGGTCACCCCTCTGATATCTCACTAAAGCATCATCATAAGCAACATCATATTCAAATTTCTGGTGAATCAGATCATCAATGTGAGCATTTTTGGCCTCCATATTCTGCATCCTATGATCCATCCTCAAAATATCTCCATGTTGAATCATCATTTAGTCCAACAACTCCCTGTTGCAGGGGTCATTTGAAGTAAGCTCACCAGGGGTTCTAGAAGTAGAAGGAATATCTCTGGCCTGTCTTCCAGATCTCTAATCAACATGGGACTCATAAGTCTTGATGTTGGTAGGCCCAATCGGTTTTTGAGGCTCAATCCTCCCCTCATCTGGTCTGAAATCAACTCTTGCATGCTCACAAAGTGTGTAAATCAGTGCAGGGTGCGCCAATCCACCAGTGGTCTCTCCCAGAGAAATAGATCGAGTGTTCATATAAATGATAGAGTTTACATTTATGTCCATCGCCTACTGAATACAGAAGTTCAGGATGGCTCTATCCTTAGTTACTTTGCTATGATGATTAGTTGGAATCATCCTCCCAGAAATAAAATAATGTCAGGCCTTATATACTACATTTAACATAGAAAGGGGAAAGTTAACTTTAACTCCATTCTTAATTTTCCAAGCCCTTTTTTCACTAGGCAGAAAAGAAATGACTTCATCTAACGCCTGATCTGTAGCAAAAAAAGAATGATACTGGCATCTATACACATCTTCTAACTGATAAAACTCATTAATTTTTCTTGGAGTAAACTCCACCGTTTTTCCTCGAACAGAAATAAAAACATCAGAAGCTTCAATAAGGTTGGCATAAATTTCCATTACAATCCCAGCTATCGCATCGGTAGTAAAATAACAAAAATTTTCCCACTGTCGAGCAATAATCAAACATTAAACTTCTCTTCTTAGATTTTTAAAACCTTGGTCCTGAATCACTTTTTTATTTTCTTGCAAACCATGAAATCAAGCACTGGCTCTAAAGTTTGATGGCCTAATACAATTCCTCCTGCTACCATAAATTGTCATTTTTCCCAATTAAAGACTAAATTTGTTTCTTCAAAACGCTTATGAACTTTGGATAAATGTTCTAAACATGAGTCAAATGAAGTTCCAAACACAGAAAAGTCATCCATGAATACTTCAAACCCTTTTTCAATTAAATCACAAAAAATTATCATCATATATTTTTGAAATGTAGCAGGGGCATTACATAAACCAAATGACATTCTTCTAAAAGAAAAAGTACCATAAGGACTGGTAAATGTTGTTTTCTTTTGATCTTCAAGAGATATTTAAATTTGGTGATAACCAGTACATCCATCCAGAAAATAAAAGTGTTTATGCCCAGCTAGTCTATCCAACATTTGATCTAGAAAGGGTAATGAAAAATGATCTTTCCTAGTGGCAAGATTTAATTTTCTATAATCAATGCATGTTTGCCACCCTGTAACTTGTCTAGTAGGTATTAACTCATTATGTTCATTTACAGTTACAGTTACTCCTCCTTTCTTAGGAACACAATGAATTGGACTAACTCATGCACTATCTGAAATAGGGTAGATAATTCCAGCATCTAACCACTTTAAAATTTCTTTCTTAACAACTTCTTTCATAGCAGGACTCAGTCTCCTTTGTGGTTCAACCATGGGTTTACAGTTCTCTTCCATAAGAATTCTATGCATACAAATTGAAGGACTTGTTCTTTTAATATCAGCAATTGTCCATCCAAAGGCTTTCTTAAAATTTTTTAGAATTTTCATCAACCTTTCTTCCTCTTCCATTGTTGATTTTGAGGAAAATATAACTGGTAAAGTAGAGGAATCTCCTAAAAAGGAATATTTTAAATGATCAGGGAGTAACTTCAACTCAAGTTCTGGAGGTTTTCAATAGATGGACAAAATGATTTATCTTTGTCTATCATGTCTAGAATTTCAAAACTTTCTCAAACATAGTTTGAATCTTACTTAAACAGATCTTCACATTGATCTAATTCCTCTCCTTGCTCGTATTTCAAATCTTTTTCTTCAAAATTTTTCTTCATAAGTAGTCTTGAAATGAAATTCGCTCAGAATATTATAACATCCATTCTAAAACATTCATCATCTTTACCTTTTGCAGGGTATTTCATTGATCTTAAAATGTTAAAACTAACAGTTTGATCATTAACGCACATTGTTAATTTCCTTTTTTTCACATCTATCATTGCTCTTCCTGTGGCTGGGAAAGGTCTCCTACGCGCATTGTTAAATCTCCTTTTTTTCACATCATCATTGCTCTTCCTGTGGCTAAGAAAGGTCTCCTCAAAATGATAGGTATCATCTTCCTCCATATCTAGCATAATGAAATCAACAGGAAAGATAAATTGATCCACTTTCACTAAGACATCTTCTATAACTCCTTTAGGGTATGTTCTCGAACGATCTGCTAACTGCAGAGTTACAGTAGTAGGGGTTATTTATCTGAATCCCAATCTTTTAAATATTGATTATGGCATAAGGTTAATGCTTGCACCAAAATCACATAAAGCTTTCTCATTAAAACTGTCTCCTATTGCACATGGAATTGTAAAGCTACCAGGATCTTTAAGCTTTTCAGGAAGCTTCTTCTGAATTAGCGCACTGCACTCCTCACTAAGTGTAATCGCTCTCATTATCTTCAAACTTCCTTTTCTGTTGAGAATATCCTTCATAAACTTTACATAGCTTGACTCATTATCTTCAAACTTCCTTTTTCTATTGAGAATATCCTTCATAAACTTTACATAGCTTGGTATTTTTCTAAGGCTTCAGCAAATGGAATATTAATTGTATGCTTCTTAAGTATTTCCAAAAATTTTGAAAATTGCTTATCCAACTTCTGCTGATGAAGTCTGAGGAAATTGAGGTTGTGCTTTTTCCAAATCAATTTTAAGTGGTCTCTGAGGAAATGTAGTTGGTGGTTTTTCTAAATCAATTTTTGGCAGAGAAATAGGTCTTTCAGAATCTTTTGGAGCGTCGTCTTTTGATTCTTCAATTTCTTCTCTCTCTACTTCAATTTCTTTTTGAACCCGACCTTCCAACTCTCTTTTGCTTCTAAGTTGAATGACTTTTACTTGTTCTTTATTTTAGTCTTCTGGATTTGATTCAGTATTACTAAGAAGTGTTCCTTGGGATCTATTACTTAATGAATTTGCTATTTGCCTAAGTTGATTCTCAATATTTCTAATTGTAGCTCCTTGACTTTGTAATCGATTTCTCATTTGTAGCACCACTTCATCCATAGACAACTTCTTCTCCTTGAATTTGTATTACTGTTGAAACCTGGAGGATAAGTAGATCTATAATTATTATTCCCTTGGTTGTTCCTGTTTCCCAATGGATTTCCTTGGTTGTTCCCCCATTGCTGATTATTTTCACCTGAATTGTTATTCCAGTTAAAGCTGGGATGGTTCTTCCAACCTGAGTTATAATAATTGGAATATGGGTTATTTTGTTTCTTATTTATGGCATTCAAAGTTTCTAATAATGTTTGAGAATCTACCATTTGTCCTAATGAATTCTCTTCAATCATTGAAATTGGTTGAGAAAAATTCATTCCAAATTGGTTTAACTTCCTTGAAATTGTAGCAACTTGATTTGCTAACATGGTAAATGCATCAGATTCATGAATGTTGGCTACTTTCTTAGGATTTGCCCTCTCAGAAGGCCATTGAAAATTACTATTAGCCATTTCTTCAATTAAAGTGTAGGCTTCATGAAATGGTTTTGACATATTGGTAGTCATATCTTTAATTAAAGCATAAGCGTCATGAAATGGTTTTGACATCAATGAACCAATAATTGATCTAAGAGATCCAACTAATCTATTATAAAAAGTTTAAATTATTAACCAATCTGGTATAGCATGGTGTTGACACTTTCTTAAGAGTACTTTAAATCATTCTCATGCTTAATAAATAGATTCCCCTTTAAACTGATTAAAAGATGTAATATTATTTCTAAGCTTTGCAGTTTTTGATGGTGGAAAATATTTAGCAAGGAATTTTTATGCTAAATCACCCCAAGTTCTGATAGATCCAAGTGCTAAGGAATTCAACCACATCTTATTTTTATCCCTCAGTGAGAAAGAAAATAACCTAAGCCTTATGACATCATCTGATACACCATCATATTTAAATGTAGCGCACAATTCTAGAAAATTAACAAGATGTAAATTTGGATCTTCAGTTGGTGATCCCCCAAACTGATTATTTGATACCATTTGGATAAAAACAAATGAGAAGGTAATCCCCCAAACTGATTATTTGATATCATTTGGATAATAGCAGGTTTAAGCTCAAATGAATTAGCCACTACAGTAGGTTTTTGAATACTACAATGAAGTTCATCTACAGTAGGGTTGGCATAATCTCACATCTAAACTCTTGATGAATTTCAGCATTTTGATTATTTTGGTCAGTCATTTCTATGATTTTTTTTAGTTTTTTTAATTTTTCTAATAGTTCTTTCTAATTCAGAATCGTAGGGCACTAGTCCGTTAGAACCTGAACTACACATAAACTAACATATAATAAAATAAAATAAAATTCAAAATACACACAGAAAATAAGATACAATACTTAAAGTTAAAATAAAACTTTCTAAAAATAGAAATTTTGCTTTCGATTTCCCGGCAACGGCGCCAAAAACTTGGCTCTCTAGATACTGTTAATATGCAAAGTACAACAATAATTTAGATTATATTTCCTTATTTTGCAAGAAAACTAAAAACTTGATCCTAAATAAAAATAATNATTTTCATCCATGGTGGTTATAACCACCTATTAAGCCAATGGGTGCCTTAAAAACCTCTTCAAAATTTGTAAAAACTGACTTTACTCGTCTAGTAACTACCACTGGCGCTTAAGCGTGGGACCTCTGACACTTAGGCGCAGTCCTCTCTGTTTAACCGGTGCATAAGCGTCGGATCTGGCACTTAGGCGCCAAAACTCATGCACAATTTTTCACCTTTTTGCTCCAAATTTGATCCTTTTTCACTCCTTTAAGCATTTTTCACCTTTTTATTTGTATATCCAAGAAAAACACAAAAATACCTTCCATTAAAGTGCAATATCTCAAAAATACGTATAAAAATGTGTCTAAAATCACTATATATTTTAGGTGTATCACCTAGCACAAAATTTCTTGACTAAGTATTTTCCACCTTCAAAGACTGCTAAGCTTATGAATGATATTACATCTTATTGTTATATTGAAGGGGAATCAATATATGCGGCTTGAGAATGCTTTAAAAAACTTACAAAGTGTCCACATCATTCTTTGCCCGATTGGCTAATAATTCAATAAGTTTATAATGGGTTAGTAGGACCTCTTAGATTTGTTATTGATGTTGTTGTTGGTGGTTCATTAATGTCAAAACCTTTTGATGAAGTACATCCTTTAACTGAATAAATGACTACTAATAATTTTTAATGGTCTTCTGAAAGGGTAAATCCTAAAACAATAGTCAGTGTTCATGATTCTGATGTTATTTCTATGTTAGCATCTCAAGTAGCTGAAATATTAAGAAAGATAGATCAATTTGCAACAAATTTATCTTAAACACCTCTAGTGATTGAAGAAAATTCATTAAGATAAATGGTTGATTCTAACATTTCTACATTCGAGGCTTTAAATGCAATTAACAAAAAACTTAATAACCCCTATTCTAACTATTACAACCCAGGTTAGAAAAAATACCCTAAATTTAACCGAAATAATAATTTTGATGGTTCTAAGTGATACACATAAAATATATAGTATTTATCTACACATTTTTATACCTATTTTTTAGGATATTGCTATTTAATGGAAGATATTTGTGTGTTTTTCTTTTAAGTACAGTTAAATGGGTGAAAAATGATGAAATGAGTGAAAAAGGATCAAATTTGGAGCAAAAATGAAGAAGGTGTGCGAATGAGCTGAGGGACCTAAGCTCCCAGGATTGGTACTTAAGCACCAGGAGAACAGATAAGGCCATGCCTAAGCGCGGAGGACCTCGAGCTTACGTGCTAGAGGTAGTTATTTGAAAATTCAATGAATTTGAATAAACTTTTGAAGGGGTGTTTGAAGAAACTCTTGGTGAAAACATGTATTATGGTGAATACATTCAAATGGCTATTGAATAGAGGCAACTCTTGGAAGATTCATTAAATGTGGACACATTTTTTAAGAGATACTAAAGAACCTTTTGAAAAACTATAAAAGAAGGGCTTGGATTGAATTGAAGAGGTTGTCGCCCCCTCTCTTTGAGACTTCTTTCTACCACCCCTATCATAGAATAATTACGTTACTTTTAGAGAGAAGAAAGGGAAGATTTGTAGTTGTGTTAGTAGAGAGTATTGTAAGAGAAAGGAAGAGATTCAAAGGAACTTCAAGAGTTTGGCGGAGGTGAATTTGAGATAAGTTTTTATCTTTGTGATTATATCTGGATTTAATTTAAACTTATTGTGTGTTTACATGATTTTTATTTTTAAGCTTAAGTGTTGTAATGTTTTCTCCATGAATTTTGAGTAGTTTTCTTTATCTTTTCCTTAAAATGATAAGTAATTAATTGTTGGATGAAAGTTGTGTGAATTATTGATCTTTAATGCCAGAATAAGTTGTGATGATTTAATCCTACTTCATTTACTTCCTAATTTGGCCAATTAAGATGTTAATATTTGTTGTGAGAACATGTAAGATCTGAGATTGTATTGTCTCAGTCAACTAATGGTAAGAATTACATGAGATTGTTGTTGACCTCACTTTTGGTTAAGGTCTAATTTCCTCTTTAGTAGCCTAGGGTCTAGCCATAGGACTTTCCTGTTGACTATTCCTTGAGGAATAGTAACAAACCCCTCACCAATAAAACTCTAAACTCTTCTTTGCTCATCTTTAAGTTCCACATATTAGTCATAACCTCTAGTTTTTAGTAGATGGGGCTAGTATGGGGGAGCTCAAGGCGAGTCCCCATAGGATTGTTTAGCCTTAGAGTGGACCCTGGGTGGTGTGGCCTTGGTCAGTTTCACACACACACACACACTTGATACGCCCCACTTACACTCACAACCTCAAGCTTTAGTTAAATATGCTTAGTTGGTCCCTTAACTTTTTGGGAAACTCATGTAGATGTTCACCTAGGCCACTAGCCCTAGGCTAGGGTTTAGCAAAGACCAGTACATGGAGGACCCCAACTAGGGAATTATATTGCTTCATGGCTCAAGTAGGGTGGTTTTGTGGTTGGCAACCCCAATCCTACTGATCCCAACTTTCTATATAAAGGTAAAATGCGATGAATGTGATTATATGGTTAATTTTTTTAATAGTTATTCTTAATTTGCAACAAAGTCAAAAGCTTGATCCCGAGCAAAAGCTAGGTAATTTTTCAACTATGAAGCAAACAAGAATACAATCATAATTTTAAATATGGGATACTACACAAGTATACATATCGTTATCAAGATATATAAGACTTTTTTATTAAGTCCCGAATATCAAACCCACAGGGAAAATGGCTATATGCTTTTTAGAAATTTAAAAATTTAGAAATTTTAGATGTCAAAAATCTACTTAGCATAATATTCTTACTTAAACTTAAGATGCTAAAATAGGAATGCAAATTCAATTCTTTTTGTAATTTTTTGGTTTATGAAAATAAAGTAAGCAACTAATTAACTTAACTAAATACTTGCAAGATAAAGGTGATATAAATAACATATCTTTTTCCTCATCATGAAACAGTAATAAGTAGAAAAATTTTATCGTGGAAGTATTGTAAATGTGTTATGCCAAATAGGAGCAATAATATTCTTTACCCTTACTATAGATCCTATAAAGAACATTGGCTAATCTGTAGTTTGAATAGGCTTGAAAACCAGCTAAGCAGGGAAGATACTAGCTCTCACTCTAGGGTTCCCTCTTCTCCCTCCACCTGGGAGATAACATCTCATATCAAAACCTAAAATTATAAATCAAATTGGGGACTTTAGCATGTCACTCTAAATTCCTCTAATTTTACACCCTTGAAAAGTTTATTTCCCTATTTATTTTCACTCAACTCCATGAACTACATTCTCATCCATGAAATCAATATGTGATTCTAGCCATTTGTTGACTGAGACAATACCATCTCGGATTTTACATGTTCTCACAACAGGTATTAACATCTTAACTGGCCAAATCAAGAACTAAATGAAGTGCAAGGTTTCAAATCATCACAACTTCTTCCAACAATGAAGCCTAATACTTCACACTAATTCCTTTCAACACTTAATCACTTATCATTTTAAGGAAAAACATAAAGAAAACTACTCAGAATCTATTTAGAAAACACAACTACACATGAGTTTAAAAGCAGAAATCATGCACACAAACAAGAAATCTAAATTAAAACCAAATGTAGTCACAAAGATAAACACTTATCTCAAATTCTCTCCACCAAAATAAGAAATCTTAAATTAAAACCAAGTGTAGTCACAAGGATAAACACTTATCTCAAATCCTCTCCACCAAATGTCTTGAAGTTCCTTTGAATTCTCTTCCTTTACTCACAATACAAACTAACACTCAAAATAAAATAAAAAAAGTGGTCGGCAGCAGCGGCGACTGCGACTACTTAGATGGATGGTGGCTTTAAAATTGATGGGTGGATGGCCTCCTCTCTTGGAAAATCTAAGTCTTTTTTATAAAAATCCAAGGGGTGCCTTAGTGTCTCTTCAAAAAGATGTCTCCATTCAATGAATCTTCTAGAAGTTGCCTCCTAAAAAGCCAATTGAATGAATTTTCGTGTTCATGGGCTATTTCCCACGTTTTTGCCAAGGGTTGCTTCAAACACCTCTTCGAAAATCTGTTCAAATTAAATAATTCATCTCATAACTACTTCTGGCACTTAAGCGCGGAGTACCTAATGCTTAGGCGCTGCTTCTCTAGTGCTTAGGCACTAATCCTCGGCGCTTAGGCGCCCCAGTTCATTTTTTTCACATTTCTTCATTTTTGCTCCAAATTTGACCTTTCACTTTTTTTTAGAATTTTTCATCCATTTAATTGTACCTGAAAAAAAAGCACACAAGTACCTTTCATTAAAGTGCAATATCTCAAAAATAGCTATAAAAATGTGTATAAAAATACTATATATTTTAGGTGCATCAAAATCCCCAAAACTTAAGATGTTACTTGTCCTCAAGTGACCCTTCAATATTTAAAAACCAATATAAGTAGATGATGTGTACGAGTTTCTTTAGGAGTTACCAAAATTTTGATGTAGAAATATAGTAGCCCAATTTCGAAAAAAATATTAGTAAATGAGACCAACTTAAAGTTTAGAAATTTTTAAATTTAAGAAATATGAAAATATGTGTTTCTATCTAATTCAAAAATATTGTAAATTTTCCAAAAATAGAGTTTAGGTATTTTATTTTCTCTACTTAAATTTTTTTATTAAGTATAATTTTACTTATTATATTATATCCTTAAGCTTAAGACTTTCTCAAGTCATATACTTTATAAAGATCATATGTGGAACCAATTTTTGATTAGGCATTAATCCTTAAGCTTCTCCTCCCTTATTCAACTTTTTCTTGTCTTTTCTTTTCTTTTTCTTTTTTTTCTTTTCTTTTCCAGGCAAGGATTACTATATCAAGATATGCCTTTAATAATTTTGAATCCCACTCTTCTTTTCCTAAAGCAAAGAGTTGATATTTTTCCTTCACTTCAAAACAAAATAATAGTTTTGAAAATTAATTTAAATAAAAGAAATTTAAGTTTTGAAAATAAAAATTTAAATCTTCTAAATTTTTCAAAAATATAATTTTTTTCTACTAAAGATAGTTACATAATATTTAGCATTTTCCACACTATAAATTTTTAACTTTAAGCTTTTCTTTGTTATTATAAATTTTACCTAAATTCTCTTAATCATTTCTAAAATCAAAATTTCACTTCCCTAATATAACATCATATACATAATCATTTTTCAAATCAAAATAAAATTTATTTGAAATACATTTGAGAACAAATAAACTTTTAAGTTCTTTTTGGAAAATTTTTCATCCCCTCCCCAAACTTCAATTTTTATTAGAAATAAAACATTTTAGCATCATATATAAATAAGTAGGAATGAAATCAAACTATAACATGCTATCAGGAGTTTTTATATCCTAAATATGCAAGTACAAAATTTAAAAATAGGAGTAAAAATTTAATATGATCAAATTTTAATTTTCTTAGTATAAGAGATTCATCAGACTTCTATGCAGTGGAGTATAACATAAAAGCAAACACTAACAAACATACATGACTGCGACATAAAGAAAAATAACTGGTAATAAGTTGGCAATTTTAAATGTACAGCTTTTTAAAATAAAAAGTTAGTTAGATTCTAAACATTCCTAAGATTCTAGATTAAGTTCAACAAACACTAACTAAATACAACAACAAAATTAAAACAATTACTATCACACATAATAACTACTCACTAAACACAAATATATCACAGTAGGTGTACGAAACAAAACATAGTAGTCTCAACAATAACAACTAAAAACAAAACACAAAGGACAGAACAACTGCACTAACAATAGTTCATAACAACACATACGCTAAAAACATCAAACAAAACTAAAGATCCAAACTAATCATTATTCTCCTCTTCATCACTATCATCACTATGCCAAACAGTTACAGGTTCATATGGTGGATGTCTAAGGTACTGAGGGAATACAACATCCTGGTTACCTCTTATAAGGTTTTTCATTGTTAAGTTGAATTCCCCATCATAATCACTACTTCTCTTCATACACCCATCAATATGCTCAACAAAATGTTTTAAGTTTGATACCTTATACGCAATATGGTTAACATTATCTAAAATCCTCTGTAACAACTGTAAATGAGAATCGGATCCAGAAGTCTAACCCCGTAAAGTAGAAGCTCGCGAAGTCAAGGCAGCAGAACTACTGGAGAATCCACTCTTCCAGCCAAAAATAGAATAATGTGAGCAAGACTTTACATTCACACTGTTAATGGTCTTTAATGGCCGTAACATCTCCTCTCAGCTGTTAAACTTAACACCAGCCTGCTCGCATAAAGAAAAGATTAAGGATGTGAATCCCAAACCTGCAGTAGTAGTAGCGACGGCTAAACTAGTAATAAATCGATGAATTAGAGCTCCAATATCAATAGGTCTGAGTTGTTGAATGCAATAGTTCAAGTTTGCTCAATCTCGAGTTTTTTCACTCAAATGATTTGTAGGCAGCAGACGAGCAGAAATAAAATAATGCCATGCCTTTGCAGTGGCATTCAACTTTGAAGCAGAAAAGTTTACTCTTCTTTTGTTTGAAATCTTCCATAACCCTCTCCCAGCAATCAAAGATGAAATAATCTCATCTAGCTCCTCCTCAGTAGGACTATAGTTTGAATAAAAACACAAAGTACTCGAGGAGAATTGATAAAACTGATTAATTATCTTAGGATAAAATGGTATTGTCTTCCCCCTCATAATGACTCCTTCATCAGCTTCAGGGAGATTTTCATAGAACTCCCGTACAACAGAAATCACTCCGACAGTAGAAAAACAACTGAACCGCTCTCACTGGCGGTGAACAATCAACTCTTCCACATCTCCTCTCAGACTTTTAAAACACCACTCAACAATCAATTTCCTCAAATGCAGTGCATCACTGTATCGATCCTGAGCTTTCGAAATGACAAATTTATTTAAATAGAATGGAGCCTTCCCCTTGCTTCTCTTCATTCTTGGTGCCATCTTCTAAAAAACATATAAAATTAAAAATAAGTTCCAAATTCAACTCCAAATCACTAAGCTAAACTCCTAAAAACTTAAACTAACAAATCTATGCATTTTCCATTATTTTTTTATCAAATTTTCACCATGAATAGTGATTTTTGGGTAGCTTATGAATGTGATCAAAATACATGGAGAAAATTAAAAATTTTTGCACAGAAGAGAAGCTCTTACCTCAAGGATCTCAAATCTAGCAATTTTTTCTTTCAATTCTCCAAAAATATTCAAATATGGTGTGCCTTAGCTCCAAAATCACAAAAACCAAAAGAAGAAGTCCAAGCAAAGGTGTGTTAATGGAGTTTTTCGGACCTATTTTTCACTTAAAATCATTTGTGAACTGATGCTTAAGCGTAAATGGTTTGGCGCTTAGGCACCTGTCTGTCTATTTAGGCTGCGCTTAAGCGCGGGTTTTGGCGCCTAGGCGCTAGTGCACAAATTTTGATTTTTTTTTTATTTAAGTGAAATGCAAGTCTAGCCTAAGTCAACCGACCCTATATGGTCTCAAAACACTGTAATAACTATTTCCTCCCCTCTTATCTCTTCTCTTACTCAAGATTCACCAATTTAAACTAATGTGATACAACACAAAATTTCTCACAAATAAAACACTTATATTAATTCATAAATGATTACAAACACTTTCAAATTTATAAATTTTCCATCCAAATAGTCTCAAATGAGAAGATTCCTAACATAAACACTAGACAATCATAACATCAAAACACATTGAACACACTTATCATTAACAAACAATAAACTTATCATTAAACAACTTATCATTAACAAACACTAAACACATAATCACTAAATCTCAAAATTAATTCCACTCTCTAGTCGATGGAACAAATTCTGGCCAATCGTTAGTCTCTCCTTCAGCATTTAGATTGTATATCTGAAAGAACGGATGATGATTAATAACTCTAGTTGAATCTTCTTCAATCAACTTATTCTTCGAATTCATTGTCTTGTCCACTTCTTCTATAAAATTGGTGCAGCTAAACTGCATCTTAAGTTGCCATCCCATATGATCCAGATGTGCGTTAACTTCCATCACTTTCGCTTCAATTGAATCCATGTTAGTCTAAATTTTAGTGATTTTCTTTGTTATTTCTTCGATACTAACAGCTAGGAAACCATGATATAACTCTTGCACACTCTGAATAATAAACTTCTTTCTCATTAGTTCATCCTTCTTCTTCAAATCACTCTCCCAAGATAACATTTTTCAAAACTCCTATCTTTTTACTTAAAATTTAGGGTTAAATGGCTCTAAACACATTCATTTCTATTTATAGGCTCTAAGTCCCTCCTAAGATTCCTAGGCACGTCTTAGAACCATCTCCCATGCTTAAGCTAACCAATTCATAGTTTAAACTTCTAGAAACTGAATTTAGCACATGTTTTTTTAACTGCCGCGCTTAAGCGCCAGATCTTGGCACTTAGGCGCTAGTGCTTAATTTACCACAGGTCAACTTAATGTCCAAACATTCGTTCTACATGTCTAAGTCATCTTTTAAGGTTTTAGAATAATCACTAACATTATGTGGTCAAAATACTACCAGCATTTTCTAAATTACACACAACAACATAAAAATAAAAACAAACACACAAATAACTATGAGGTGCCTCCCACAGAGCGCTTGGTTTAACGTCGTCAGCCCGACATAACCAGCGCTTATTCTGGTTGACCCAACATCAAAAAATCATTTAATTTAAGTTGGTCACCTAAAAAGTA
>JXCR01096964.1:15444-39496 GCA_002079205.1 Phalaenopsis hybrid cultivar | reverse complement strand
AGAAAAAGAAGGAGAAGAAGAACAACATAAGAAAAAATTATAATGGCATAATAAAGAGAGAATACTGAAATTTCATTTTCTTAGTGTCAAACTTATTAGCATGATTTCATAGAAGTATAAGTCCAACAAGGAAAATCCTTTTAGAGAGATACGACCCAAGTGAGATTTTAAGAAGGAGATTTAATTGATTGCCTTCAATTTCACCCATTCTTATTTATATAATATGTATGTAGCATTACATAAAAAGTGAAAGAAAATTTTTCTTATTTTAAGAGATGAAGAAATTAATTATACAACCACTATATTTCTTGCATGTACTATTAATAATGATGAACTATAATAACATTGACATACTCATTACTTATGGTTAGTCATGCATAAGGCCATGACTCAAATAGTTTCTCGAATCTTTTATTAACCTAAATGATTATTTCTCTCTTCCAGATGGTTTCAAACTAGAGTAAGGAAGGAAAAATTTTTATATATACTTGGATTTTAGGAGTAGTTAAGAGGACCAATAAGATGAGCACATTAGAGGAATGTTTTACACAGTAAATATACAACAAATTTTAAACAAGTCATTTTATTAATAGCTTCTAGTTTGAATCCTCAAAAAATTGAGATGTCAAAGGATTACATTTATGAGTAGTAAGAAATCTTAAAATTGTCAATTAACTGATGGAAGGTCGAAGCATATCCCCACATAAAAATCTTCTTGGCTTTTCTTGGAGATTTATCCCAAGGAACATCAATAATGCAATATATGGGTACATTTTACATTATTAGTGGAGAATTATGAGTCATAAGATCCACCAATTGAGTGTGTGGAATTAAAGGAATTGAGGAAATTATTATCTACCACTACTTGATTGTGTCCAAACTCAAGACTATTAGTACGAGGACATGAGATCCAATCAAGTTCTAGTATGATGATTCACATTGTCAATATTATAGAATGAAGAGGATTCCATTTTGGGCCTCCTTCAGGAATCAAATACAATTATGCAAGGACAATTAAAAAGATAATCAATGAAGTTCAAAATATTGGAACGGTAAAAGCATGTCCTATTGCAATGTCACTTCTTAAAAAAAGGTTTTTTGAGCATTAAAAATTGAACTTACAAAACTTAGATTTGTGGGTATTAGCCATTTTTTCGCCAAGATGACCAATTGCTTATTGTCATTAAGTAGCAAGGAAATAGGACATGGCTCCCACAAATGACATCAAAATGGTGCATCTTAAATTATCATAATGGTAGTGAGAAAGAGTTATAGCTAAATAATGGATACAAAAACAATTTATTTCATCCACTTTTATATTGACTCATATATTGGGGTGTGACTTAAGGATTAAATTTAGCTCTATATATTATTAATTTAAAAGAATTTTGTAAAAAATAAATTTAGTTTGAGTAATAGTATATATGTTGGATCAGTTAATTAAAATATTACAATACATTAGTTTCAAATTAAATTTAAGAATTGTTTTCCAAAATAATTTTTAATAAATTGAGAAGAGAAAAGAAGCTGATTTCCTTCATCTTTCATATTAACATTCATATTTAATATTAACATTTTATGATTAATCAATTATCGTCAAAATTTTAGTTGGGGAATTGTGAAGAAATTGTATGGTGGTGAGGAATATGCATAAATGTACCACAATGTCTAGAAACTTTAAAACTATGGATATAAATTTACAAAAATATATTCTTTTAATTAAATGAAAACAAAATAAAATAAAATAATTCAGAAGTCATTAGTAACAATATGCATATGAACATAATTAATTAAGTCATTCTAATAAGATGTTTTTTTTCTGTAAAATGTCCTAAGCTTGTCATGACCCCACCTAAGACATAGTATTAACTATGACAAAAACTCACGGTCAAATAGTGAAACTAAATTTTTTATTATTCTATTTCTATCATTAACAATTTAATATCTGAATATTAATTAAAAGAGTCATTAAAGAAATAGGTTAACAAAAAAATAAAAGTTCATATTGCAGCTTGCTGACAATTTTTTCGAACAAGTTATCTCCTCTTAATATTCATCTTAATTAAAAGGTTAAATCTAAAAAAATATTAAAATACCATAATGAGTTATCTGAGATATGTTAATGGAGTAATCACATTAATAAACTACAAAACTCAAAAGCAATTCTTTTATATTTAACTTTTAAAACACTTATAATAATCTAATGCATGTATTGATGTCATTTACTCGATGAAAATAACTTACTCTTAAAATTCTTTTTTGTCTCAAGAGCACGTCAAAACATAACCCAACACAAAACTGATCGATATTATCACACCAGCACAGTTGTTTCTGATTTAAATTCTATTATTATTTGGGATGGACCGCGTCAATTGCATGATCTTAGATTCAAGTAGATACATATATAACATATTCTTACACAATATTTACATATCAATCTTTGCATAATGATTTATTTATGAAGTTATTTAACTAAACCATGTCATTTAATTGTAGTATAGAAGCATATNAGGTAACGGCATGAAGCCCTGACAACAAATTAACCCTTGCTCAGATTTTCAAAGCAAGGGTTAATCTTAACACAAAAGCAAGTATCAAAGTCCTCGAGGTTGCTATTTATATTACAAAAATCGAAGGGGCCTCTATTCTAACAATATCTGCTAAATTTAAATAGGAAATTTTCTAATAACTGAGAAAATAATCAAATAAATACTCACCTTCGTACAAAATATTACATACACGCACATAAAACAGCAGCGGAATAATGTCAAAGAGTCATAAAAGGTACATGCCACGCCCTTGCATCTCCAATGCCATGGTAAGCATTTCGTTGCAAAACTGGTCTTCTGGCTTCAACCATAACGCCTGCTCTCCAATCAAAGCAACGCGATACATTTGAAAAGTGAAATAAATTAATAGGCTAATTGATGCATTGCAAACTAATTTTCATGGAAAATATTTGGACCAAAATATCAAGATCAAACATAGGATGAGTTTCAGAATTATTCGATTTCCTTTAAGAGAGTGTAATGTATGAGAAATTGATAAAAAATTTATGTAGATAACTCGAAGCTAATCTGAAAGGAGAGAACCAAAAACAGGGTTGTACATTAACAAAAGCCAAGCAGGCAAGCACCTTTTAAAACACTATATGATGACTTCGACAAGTAGTCATGTGCTTATTTTTATATTTGAACCTTTGACATCATTTTTTAAGGTTACTTACACAAACATACATGGAAAGATACCATGAAACAAAGATATTGTAATGCTACAGATCCGGCCATGGGATCCAAGCAGGCAGCCAATAAGACTAACATAACCCTCAGTAGATTGATATGAATTAAATATGTTTAGTTTAGAGAATTAATTAAAACAAGAAAAAAAAAAACAAACCTTGTGATAATAAGTAACTGCAGCATCCAAGTTGTCCTGAAAATAGAATCACCAAAGAGAACAAAATTTCAGCAAGGAATACACTATTACANCATAACCCTCAGTAGATTGATATGAATTAAATATGTTTAGTTTAGAGAATTAATTAAAACAAGAAAAAAAAAAACAAACCTTGTGATAATAAGTAACTGCAGCATCCAAGTTGTCCTGAAAATAGAATCACCAAAGAGAACAAAATTTCAGCAAGGAATACACTATTACAGTAATTTAGTGAACATAAAATATAATAATGTAAACAAAGCATTCAATCAATAAAATATATTTACAGGAACTCAATTTTGCTGGAATGCATTCCAGCACTAATTATAATCGTGTTGTAATTTGGATAGATAACCGGATATGGCAGAAACCAAACATTAATAATAGGCTAGTGAAAATGGCAACAATGATGACAATATTGCTGCAGCACTCCAGCATTGAAGCCATTACTCTTAAGCTCTAGTCTTATTCTAACCTTGATAAAAAATATTGGACTTAACAGATAAGTTGTCAGAATTTCTAAGCAGAATTCAGGTATAAAAGCACTAAATTTTCATGCTGTTTCATTCCTTCCACCAAACGTAAAAAGTAAAAGATCTTCATAAAAGCTGTCACCTTCTGATAAGAAAATTTATGCCATAATAACAACAAAGCCTCATTCTCCTTTCCAGCTTTCAATTTTATTCAATAGAAGTACTATAAGGGACTGCAATGAAAATTTTTTGCAAAATGTAGCATGGTCTGCACATGCCGCTGTTTCAGCCAGTTTTTGCACAACAACAAGCATGTGAAGGTCAAATAATCTAGATCTGAGCTCAGATGTTCATCAAAGATTGACATGGAATGAATGTAAGCCACCTTGGCCTAATGGTTGAGAGTTTTACCTTTCAACCAAGAGGACTTTGGTTCAAGACCTTGCATACGCTGGGCGTGTGTGATTGGGTGTGTAAAATAAATAAAAAATTTAAAAAAATCTACATGGTATGATATCAATGAAACTGTATAGTGCATATGGCAAAAGTCTAGAGGCTATGTTATTAAATTTTGCAAATTATATATGAAAAATTTCAGACAAAAATGTCAACTTCAACTGCCCATTTTTATGTATTACTAAATTTAGGACCAGATGGTGGAAAGGACAGTTTTGTTATGCATTAAAGACCAAATCAAGGCAAGATGAATGAGCGAGAAATACAAAATTAAATATCTGAACATTTGAGATCAAAAAAGTCAACCTTTTGTCATTATCCCCAATAAAATTTTGTTCATGATGCCTTTAAGTCAGAAATTAGCGTAGAAAAGAAAACAGTCATATAAGGCACGGTATAGCAGATACAGATCTGCCTTAATTCAAATACTCTTCAAAGTTGTACAAAAGATTGCTATAATTTCATCCTAGGGAAAATAATGGTGAACTATAACATCTGGTTGCAATAGTAGGCAGAAAAATTTTCAACGAAATGATGATACCATTAGATGATGAGTATATGCAAGACCAGCAAATGCACTCAAGCTCCGATTGGAAAGAGCAATGGCTTTTTCATAACTTGACACAGCCTTGTGATACATCCTGTGAAAAAGCCAACTAACAGTAAGGTTTAATCCTCCTTCAAAAAAAAACCATAGAAGTATAGAAATTTCCAATGTATCTTAATTAAAATATCAAGTTCCATCATAAATTCCTACTCGTATAAAGTGAATTCATACTTTAGTTTCCTTTGGACGTGAGCAAGATTCACCAAGGTTGGCACCCACATGTCATTCAAAGAAGATGCAACATCAAACAAAGTCATTTCGAACCACTGAGCAGCTTTCTGATACCTGCAAACATAACAATATACAATAACGCTTTCAGACATTTTCTATTATTAGAATATGCATTTCATCAAACAAGAAAGGCATGGCATGCAATTTTTATTCTAGCTAAAACTTTTATTGAATCTATTCCAGTGCGTTGAATTGAGTTTGGGAGGCGGGGAGTGGAGGAGGTGCTATTGTCACGCTAAAAGGGTACATGAGACTTCTTGATCGAGAGATATTGTGTCACGCACAAAGTGGCATTGCTGCTGTCACCCTAAAACAACACACTAGCTTGACATTATGACCGTCAATCAGTCTTGATGGTTCAAGTTCAAACCCGTCAACCCCCAACTCCCTGGGCAAAAAATATATATATCTATATGTACTTGAAAAAAAAATAAAAATTAAAAAAATATAAAATAAAAAAATCACTCTAATAGATATAATTTGAACCGGATCCATTTATTAAATGCTTTAAAAAATCAACCCAAATGTAACTTTGATGATACATTCTATTCCCAACCAAAATAAATGTTATTAATAATGACAAGAAAAAAAAAATGTCTTGTACACCTCTCAGACAGGTACTTGGTAAATGCCTTACCTTGGCAGGTAATGAAGAGAGTTCCTTAACGTGATTAGAGATATGAGCACTAAGTAATGTGCAGAAGTTAATATACATACATGGGTGATGTGGAAAGAGCATAAAGACAGAAAAATAATGCACACGAGGATAAATTTAATCAAATTTAGTTGTAAGGCCTTTAGGTTCTTGAACAATGAACCTTGAGGAAGACACACACACACACACACACACACACGTCATTCAAAGAAGATGCAACATCAAACAAAGTCATTTCGAACCACTGAGCAGCTTTCTGATACCTGGAAACATAACAATATCCAATAACGCTTTCAGACATTTTCTATTATTAGAATATGCATTTCATCAAACAAGAAAGGCATGGCATGCTATTTTTATTCTAGCTAAAACTTTTATTGAATGTGTTCCAGTGCGTTGAATGGAGTTTGGGAGGCGGTGAGTGGAGGAGGTGCTATTGTCACGCTAAAAGGGTACATGACACTTCATGATCGAGAGACATTGTGTCACGCACAAAGTGGCATTGCTGCTGTCACCCTAAAACAAAACACTAGCTTGACATTATGACCGTCAATCAGTTTTGATGGTTCAAGTTCAAACCCGTCAAACCCAACTCCAGACACACGCACATACATACGTACATACATACATACATATATATATATATATATATATATATATATATATATATATTTATGAAAATGTCGCCGTTCCGCTCGTTGTGCTCTGCTAGGGTTCCTCCCAATGGCGAACCCTAGCGTCTCGCGTTGCTTCCTTTCTGCTTCGGGATTCAGCGTCGTCTCGCGTCGCCTGCTTCTTCTCGGTGGTCTGCTTCCATTCGCGTCGTCTGCTGCGTTTTCTGTCTGCGCCTCGTCTACGACAAAGCCGCTCGATCTGCGTCTGTGACAGACCGCTCGTCGTCTGCTCGGCTCAGAGCGTCTGCGAGCCACTCGACTTCGTCTGAGCCGCTTGTCGTTCTGCTCGGCTCAGCGCGCGAATCTGCGACAGAGCTGCTCGTCTCAGCCTCTGGCGTAGGCATCTGCGACAGATCCTGCAGCTTTTCTTCCTGCTGCAGTTTGGCACTAGCTGCAGTAATGACCTCAATGCTTTCTTACGCAACCGCCCTCACGGTGATAACCCCGCCAAACCCTCCTATGCTACTGTGGATCACAAACGCAACACCCTTTTCACCTCGCAGATAGTGCGGTATTCCCGCAGAGTTACCATGATTCTGTTGCAGGAAATGACAATTGCAATCTCATAAAAAAAGTAGAGAAAAATGCGAGCAAACCGGCAATTTTCTTTTGTGACGTTGAAATTTCAACTTGTGCAGGAAAATACAAACTTACACTAGTTGGAAAGTTTCAATTAGATTGCCCAAAGATGGAGATCATCAAGAAGTTTTTTTAAGATTTCAAACTAGTTAGGAATTGGCGATTAGGTCATTTCGATGGAAGACATGTTATGATACAGCTGACCACAAAAGATGATTACACGAGTATTTTCTCAAAAAAATTCATCACAATTGAGGGCAAACATATGAAATTGCTCAAATGGACCCCCAATTTTGATCCCAGTCAAGAACCCCCAATTGCACCTATCTGGTTCTCATTACCTGAACTTAAGCTTCATTTCTTTGATCTACCTATTTTATATGCAATTGAGACTATCCTTGGAAAATCTTTGCAGGTAGATTTACCTACAGTTCATTTCTCAAGACCCTCTTACACTACCGGATGTAGAAGAAGTCTGACTTGAATCTGCTCACAATGGTTATTGACAAAAAATCATTATGAACAAAAACCATACTACTGCAAGCACTGCAAGATTTTTTGACACCCGCAAGAGAAATGTTTCAAATTGCACCCACAGTTGAGAACCAATAGTCAAAAATAGGAACACACTTAGTGCACCTTATGTGCCTGAACGCGCTCGCAGCAAACTTGATGACAACAAACCTGAAGAGGGAAACACCACAAGACATGAGTTGGTGTCTTCCCTTCCCCTGACCATACTATTCAGGNATACATATATATATATATATATATCTATGAAAATGTCGCCGTTCCGCTCGTTGTGCTCTGCTAGGGGTCCGCCCAATGGCGAACCCTAGCGTCTCGCGTTGCTTCCTTTCTGCTTCGGGATTCAGCATCGTCTCGCGTCGCCTGCTTCTTCTCGGTGGTCTGCTTCCATTCGCGTCGTCTGTTGCGTTTCCTGTCTGCGCCTCGTCTACGACAGAGCCGCTCGATCTACGTCTGTGACAGACTGCTCGTCGTCTACTCGGCTCAGAGCATCTGCGAGCCACTCGACTTCGTTTGAGCCGCTTGTCGTTCTGCTCGGCTCAGCGCGCGAATCTGCGACAGAACTGCTCGTCTCAGCCTCTGGCGTAGGCGTCTGCGACAGATCCTGCAGCTTTTCTTCCTGCTGCAGTTTGGCACTAGCTGCAGTAATGACCTCAATGCTTTCTTACACAGCCGCCCTCACGGTGATAACCCCGCCAAACCCTCCTATGCTACTGTGAATCACAAACGCAACACCCTTTCCACCTCGCAGATAGTACGGTATTCCCGCAGAGTTACCATGACTCTGTTGCAGGAAATGACAATTGCAATATCATAAAAAAAGTAGAGAAAAAGACGAGCAAACCAGCAATTTTCTTCTGTGACGCTGAAATTTCAACTCGTGCAGGAAAATACAAACTTACACTAGTTGGAAAGTTTCAATTAGATTGCCCGAAGATGGAGATCATCAGGAAGTTTTTTGAAGATTTCAAACTAGTTGGGGATTGGCGATTAGATCATTTCGATGGAAGATATGTTATGATACACCTGACCACAGAAGATGATTACACGAGTATTTTCTCAAAAAAATTCATCACAATTGAAGGCAAACATATGAAATTGCTCAAATGGACCCCCAATTTTGATCCCAGTCAGGAACCCCCAATTGCACCTATCTGGTTCTCATTACCTGAACTCAAGCTTCATTTCTTTGATCTACCTATCTTATATGCAATTGGGACTATCCTTGGAAAATCTTTGCAGGTAGATTTACCTACAGTTCATTTCTCAAAACCCTCTTACACTACCAGATGTAGAAGAAGTCTGACTTGAATCTGCTCACAATGGTTATTGACAAAAAATCATTATGAAACAAAAATCATACTACTGCAAGCACTGCAAAATTTTTTGACACCCGCAGGAGAAATGTTTCAAATTGCACCCACAGTTGAGAACCAATAGTCAAAAATAGGAACACACTTAGTGCACCTTATGTGCCTGAACGCGCTCGCAGCAAACTTGATGACAACAAACCTGAGGAGAGAAACACTACAAGACATGAGTTGGTGTCTTCCCTTTCCCTGACCATACTATTCAGAAAGTATCAGATGCAAATGTAACAATTCACACTTCGCATACACTGGAACCTATTGCGGTGGCAACGACTGTCTTTCCTCCTACTGCGGTTCAAACATCAAATCAAATCAAGGATCATATGAGTCAGTCTTCAGATGAAGAATGGTAGGTATACACTTCTCGACGGAAGAAGAAGCCTGGGGGCTCAATCCAACTTGGAAACTTAATGGATGATACTTTGGTGACTCCTGGCAATGACATGACTCTTCAAACTTTGTTATCTGGTTCTACTCCTAAAACTAGAGGAAGAGGCAGGACTAAACTTGCTCGTCCCTAGCTACTATTTTCTGCATGTTTTTAATTTTTTTTTGAGTCTATCTGTACCTTTTATTGGAGTTTTTATGTACTTGTATAGTATGGGTAGGGTGCCTCTTTGGTCTCTTCTCATACAACCTTTATGTATCCTTTTCTATTTCAATAAAATCAGCCCTTGGGCTTTTCATAATATATGTATGTGTGTGTGTGTGTGTGTGTGTACAAAAGCCCAAAGACAAATAAATTAAAAAGGAAAGATACAAATAGGTTGGATGAAAAGGCTCAAATTGGCACCCTAACCATCCGACATACAACACACACGTAGGTCCCAGAAAGGTACATGTATACCCAAAAAAGAAAACCAAGATTAAAACATAGACATATAAACTCTATGCCAAAATTCTGCCAACACTCGCATATTCAGAAAGCTTGAGAATGATCCAATTTAGTCCTACCTCAGCCTTTGATTCTAGGACGGGAGTCAGCTAACAAATTGTTAAGTTTACTGCCATTACCCAAACCAACCAATGTATCATCCATTAAGTTTGGTAATATGTCTCCATTCTTCTTTTTCCTGGATGTGTAAACCTGTCATTCCTCATCCGAAGGCTGGTTCATCTGATCAGTGAATTGGTCCAAAGATTGTCGGACATGAATTGGTCTTTGCACATCATGGGCCCCATGTGCCTGACTAACAGTATTAACTTGCTTGATCTGATGAGGCGGTAGAACCGCAGTAGAAATATTGTCACCCGTTACATCAATGATAGGTTCCTTGGTAGATAAAGTAGAAAATGTCTGCTCTGCCCCCACAAACAAAGGTTCCTTAGGAGGATTGTGTGGAGGCTGAGTGGTTGAGAGATTTCCAACGGGGATAGTAGGCACCTTCAGAAGTATCCTTCTGATCATTAATACTGTCAATAACTTGGAGCAGATCAGGATGGAGAATCTTTGCCTCTAGCTGAGCACTTTGCTTCTTTAGTTTTAGATGGGGATGTAGATGGTGACATTGAGAATTGAAGTAGCCAAACATACGACAATTCAAGCAATACGAAGGAAAATGCTCAATAATAACCTTTCGCCAATATCCTTGGTGTTGTAAGTCTAACCAAATTTCCTCAGGAGCGATTGAAGTGATGTCTCTTTCAACCAGTACCCTGACTTTAGAGGGACGAGAAAGATTAAAAGTAGGAATGTCCGTTTTGAGTGGCTTATCATAGACTAAGGCAATAGAGTACAACAATGCCGGGGAGGTGAATCCAGAATGGAATGGTTGGTGGTTCTGTTTGTGGGTCAAAATCCACCGACCATTTTAAAATTTTCATTGCTCTGTTATCAATCCAAATTAATCTTCTAGCAAATAAACGTGTGTAATCCTCTTGACTATTAAGTTGAATAAGGATGTGTCGGTCATCTAAGAGTCCAATTTTCCACTCTCAGCAAGGTGCATAAGCTTATGTCTTACAAATAAGCTTTATTTTAGGATGGTCATAAAGGAATTTCTCGACCAAATTCAGGCGACAAAAAGGAACAAGTTGAATACATTCGGCTTCAGTAAAAAAAATGACTGGCTTCTCATTCTTCCTACCAGATTTCTTGATGTAGCAGAACTCGTCACCCTCCACTAGCGTAAAAAAAGATGGGAAGAAACGCGATTTAGGAGTACCTGAGGCGTGAACACCCGTAAGGGCAGCAAAATATGTTATGCCCGAAGCGATCACAAGTGAGGATGAGCGGAATCTCCTACTTCGAGCAAAGGACGAAGGTGAAGAAAAAACCAAATTAAACTTAAATATTAATTTATATTAATTCTGATAACAGTGAGATTCAAAGTTAAGACCATGGCAATGAATTCAAGTTTTTACCAAATTAACATACACCAGCTTAAAATGAATAGATAGTCATGATGATAAAATTTCTCCTACATGATAAATGTCATAAACACTAAATATTTCAAGTCACTTACTTATGCCTTTTGGGTCAAAATTTAAACTTAAATATTTAGTTAAATCTATCAATGAGGAAGAAATAGAAATATGAAAATTTATTATTTATCCAAGAAAGATAAATGTTTTGGCTAATATTTTAGATTCAAATATCTTCAAGTAGAAATATATTTATTTGATGAAATAATTTTATTTTAATGCCATACTTTGCTTAGACAAGTGTCCCAAGCATGAGGCCTGATTATCAATTTGAGGATACCTATCACTCTAGACAACAGTGCTCGACATGGCAGCAATTGAGTTGACTGGGTGCTTGTTGACCTGGTACAAATTAGATATGTTGAATTAATTAACAGATGTCAAAAATAAAAAGAAATGATATTAGCATTGGGGATAAGAATGGAGGAATATAATCATATCGGATAGGTTACATTCCGATTTTCAGTATTGTAATAATGTTATAAGTATTTGACCCTTCAACCAATTCAATATAAACAAAACCAATTTCCCATTGGCCAACCAAAGTGAGTTTAACTAAGCAAAAAAAGAAATAAGGATTAGAAACATTTTCATGTTTCTTCTGGCCCGTTATCATTTATGAATGCACTTGGAATTATTTGTTCATTTTTAAATTGATTTGAATGTAATAAGAATAAGAACTTTTAACCATAGNCCCGTTATCATTTATGAATGCACTTGGAATTATTTGTTCATTTTTAAATTGATTTGAATGTAATAAGAATAAAAACTTTTAACCATAGCTAGGATTTAATTTCTATATAAATAAAACTATACGCATGAACTTAATTTTCAACCATAACTAGGATTTTATTTCTCTATAAATAAAACTATATGCATGAACTTGGATTATTAAACATTGAAGTTGGGAACAAATTAAAAAAAAAATCATGGATTCTTTTTTAGCCTCTTATTTTTTTTGACTTACATATTCAAAAATCCATTTTTTTGACAAATAGATAATAAAATGTTGAGGATTTCTTATTTTGATACGTTTTTANACAAATTAAAAAAAAAATCATGGATTCTTTTTTAGCCTCTTATTTTTTTTGACTTACATATTCAAAAATCCAATTTTTTGAGAAATAGATAATAAAATGTTGAGGATTTCTTATTTTGATACGTTTTTATATTGTCTTTCTATTTTTGATTGACTTGCACTACTTTGTTTTGTACCTAATGCCCAATTGGCATGAAAATGAAATTCATTATTTTCCTTTAAAATTTATCAATTTCTTGCAATTACTAACTTAAATAATAAAATCTTCTATAAATCTTCTTGAAATTTCATTAATGTGGTTTAGCTATCTCTCTGCAATCATTCCCTATATCCCTCTGCATTGCAATTATCCATCTTCCTATGAAGTAGAATCCAAAAGAAATAAAATTATGACTTGATAATATCGATACTCCATCTTTTCAACTTGATATGGCTTAAATAGAATAATGTCAATATAGTATGAAAGGAAAATCCCTCCTTTTGTGAAAAAAAAAAGTATTCTTTGCTACTAATGACTAGATAGAATAATCTTCGGCAATCTTTTTTATAAGCTCATCAATTTTCTTTTTTATCACTTTGCAATCATAGTCTACATCTCTTCACAATGCAATTTTTTTTTCTTCTTATGAAGTAGAATCGAAGTAAGAAAATAAACCTAGAATTTTAAAATAAGTACTCTCCACCTCACACATTCAAATTGTTTTTTTCAATGCTTCCTCTCTCTCCACTGCTTATCCCTTATTGCAGGCACCTATTTTCATAAATACTTCAACCCACCACAGTGGAATCCACATGCCCATAGATTTGAGAAAATCCATATATAACTACGTATATTATAAGAGTTTTATCATTAAATTCTCTTGCAACTATGAACATCAGCTTTGTCAAGATAAAAAATTAATGTTAGCATTGGATTTTAAAAATGAAAAACTAGTAGTCACATTAGAATGGGTAAGTTCAAATTTTGTTATGTGATAATGTACAAATATGGTCAGTTTCTCATATGCCGACCACAGGCAGTTAAAACAAGTATAAAAAAATAATCTAAATTGGAAACATTTTAATCATTCTTCTAGCTTACTATTATTTATGAATTTAACTTGAATTATTTATTAATTTTTAATTACTTTGAATGAAATGATAATAAATATACTTTGAAACTTAAGTAGGATTTATGTCTTCATTGCAAGGCCTTACATTATTGAACATCAAAACTTATAAATCATTAATAGAAATTTCTATGATCATTTTTCTTAGCTTGTTCTCTTTCCTTGGGGATTTGACAATCTAAAANTCTCCATTCTTCTTTTTCCTGGATGTGTAAACCTGTCATTCCTCATCCGAAGGCTGGTTCATCTGATCAGTGAATTGGTCCAAAGATTGTCGGACATGAATTGGTCTTTGCACATCATGGGCCCCATGTGCCTGACTAACAGNTCTCCATTCTTCTTTTTCCTGGATGTGTAAACCTGTCATTCCTCATCCGAAGGCTGGTTCATCTGATCAGTGGATTGGTCCAAAGATTGTCGGACATGAATAGGTCGTTGCACATCATGGGTCCCATGTGCCTGACTAACAATATTAACTTGCTTGATCTGATGAGGCGGTAGAACCGCAGTAGAAATATTGTCACCCGTTACATCAATGATAGGTTCCTTGGTAGATGAAGTAGAAAATGTCTGCTCTGCCCCCACAAACAAAGGTTCCTTAGGAGGATTGTGTGGAGGCTGAGCGGTTGAGAGATTTCCAACGGGGATAATGGGTACCTTCAGGAGTATCCTTCTGATGATCAATATTGTCAAACTTGGAGCAGATCAGGAGGGGGGATCTTTGCCTCTAANTAGATAAAGTAGAAAATGTCTGCTCTGCCCCCACAAACAAAGGTTCCTTAGGAGGATTGTGTGGAGGCTGAGTGGTTGAGAGATTTCCAACGGGGATAGTAGGCACCTTCAGAAGTATCCTTCTGATCATTAATACTGTCAATAACTTGGAGCAGATCAGGATGGAGAATCTTTGCCTCTAGCTGAGCACTTTGCTTCTTTAGTTTTAGATGGGGATGTAGATGGTGACATTGAGAATTGAAGTAGCCAAACATACGACAATTCAAGCAATACGAAGGAAAATGCTCAATAATAACCTTTCGCCAATATCCTTGGTGTTGTAAGTCTAACCAAATTTCCTCAGGAGCGATTGAAGTGATGTCTCTTTCAACCAGTACCCTGACTTTAGAGGGACGAGAAAGATTAAAAGTAGGAATGTCCGTTTTGAGTGGCTTACCATAGACTAAGGCAATAGAGTACAACAATGTCGGGGAGGTGAATCCAGACTGGAATGGTTGGTGGTTCTGTTTGTGGGTCAAAATTCACCGACCATTTTAAAATTTTCATTGCTCTGTTATCAATCCAAATTAATCTTCTAGCAAATAAACGTGTTTAATCCTCTTCATTATTAAGTTGAATAAGGATGTGTCGGTCATCTAAGAGTCCAATTTTCCACTCCCAGCAAGGTGCATAAGCTTAAATGTCTTACAAATAAGCTTCATTTTAGGATGGTCATAAAAGAATTTCTCGACCAAATTCAGGCGACAGAAAAGAACAAGTTGAATACATTCGGCTTCAGTAAAAAAAATGACTGGCTTCCCATTCTTCCTACCAGACTTCTTGATGTAGCAAAACTCGTCGCCCTCCACAAGCGTAAAGAAAGGTGGGAAGAAACACGATTTAAGAGTATCTGAGGCGTGAACACCCGTAAGGGCAGCAACATATGTTATGCCTGAAGCGATCACAAGTGAGGATGAGCGGAATCTCCTATTTCGAGCAAAGGACGAAGGTGAAGAAAAAACCAAATTAAACTTAAATATTAATTTATATTAATTCTGATAACAGTGAGATTCAAAGTTAAGACCATGGCAATGAATTCAAGTTTTTACCAAATTAACATACACCAGCTTAAAATGAATAGATAGTCATGATGATAAAATTTCTCCTACATGATAAATGTCATAAACACTAAATATTTCAAGTCACTTAATTAGGCCTTTTGGGTCAAAATTTAAACTTAAATATTTAGTTAAATCTTGCAATGAGGAAGAAATAGAAATATGAAAATTTATCATTTATCCAACAAAGATAAATGTTTTGGCTAATATTTTAGATTCAAATATCTTCAAGTAGAAATATATTTATTTGATGAAATAATTTTATTTTAATGCCATACTTTGCTTAGACAAGTGTCCCAAGCATGAGGCCTGATTATCAATTTGAGGATACCTATCACTCTAGACAACAATGCTCGACATGGCAGCAATTGAGTTGACTGGGTGCTTGTTGACCTGGTACAGATTAGATATGTTTAACTAATTAACAGATGTCAAAAATAAAAAGAAATGATATTAGCATTGGGGATAAGAATGGAGGAATATAATCATATCGGATAGGTTACATTCCGATTTTCAGTATTGTAATAATGTTATAAGTATTTGACCCTTCAACCAATTCAATATAAACAAAATCAATTTCCCATTGGCCAACCAAAGTGAGTTTAACTAAGCAAAAAAAAAAAAANGTATTTGACCCTTCAACCAATTCAATATAAACAAAACCAATTTCCCATTGGCCAACCAAAGTGAGTTTAACTAAGCAAAAAAAGAAATAAGGATTAGAAACATTTTCATGTTTCTTCTGGCCCGTTATCATTTATGAATGCACTTGGAATTATTTGTTCATTTTTAAATTGATTTGAATGTAATAAGAATAAGAACTTTTAACCATAGCTAGGATTTAATTTCTATATAAATAAAACTATACGCATGAACTTAACTTTCAACCATAACTAGGATTTTATTTCTCTATAAATAAAACTATATGCATGAACTTGGATTATTAAACATTGAAGTTGGGCACAAATTAAAAAAAAAATCATGGATTCTTTTTTAGCCTCTTATTTTTTTTGACTTACATATTCAAAAATCCATTTTTTTGACAAATAGATAATAAAATGTTGAGGATTTCTTATTTTGATACGTTTTTAGTCTTTCTATTTTTGATTGACTTGCACTACTTTGTTTTGTACCTAATGCCCAATTGGCATGAAAATGAAATTCATTATTTTCCTTTAAAATTCATCAATTTCTTGCAATTACTAACTTAAATAATAAAATCTTCTATAAATCTTCTTGAAATTTCATTAATGTGGTTTAGCTATCTCTCTGGATAAATTCTCTTGCAACTATGAACATCAGCTTTGCCAAGATAAAAAATTAATGTTAGCATTGGATTTTAAAAATGAAAAACTAGTAGTCACATTAGAATGGGTAAGTTCAAATTTTGTTATGTGATAATGTTCAAATATCGTCAGTTTCTCATATGCCGACCACAGGCAGTTAAAACAAGTATAAAAAAAAAATCTAAATTGGAAACATTTTAATCATTCCTCTAGCTTACTATTATTTATGAATTTAATTTGAATTATTTATTAATTTTTAATTACTTTGAATGAAATGATAATAAATATACTTTGAAACTTAAGTAGGATTTATGTCTTCATTGCAAGGCCTTACATTATTGAACATCAAAACTTATAAATCATTAATAGAAATTTCTATGATCATTTTTCTTAGCTTGTTCTCTTTCATTGGGGATTTGACAATCTAAAAGCTTTGAGGAATTGATATTAAGAACTTGAGAATTTATTGTATTGGNGGGTTCCTTCTTGCTTCTATGTGCAAAGCAAAAAATGATGAATATTATTGCTAGAATTTAGAAGGAATCACAGCAAAATTTATATTAGTAAAATATAGTTCTTTTCAGCCTAGAAGAATGATGTNGGGTTCCTTCTTGCTTCTATGTGCAAAGCAAAAAATGATGAATATTATTGCTAGAATTTAGAAGGAATCACAACAAAATTTATATTAGTAAAATACAGTTCTTTTCAGCCTAGAAGAATGATGTAATGTAAGTGATACAGAGACGAAATCTAAACCACAAAATGGCGACAATATTAGTACTCAGAACAAGTCGGATTACAATCAAGAATCAAATGAAACGAGAAAAACACAATAACAAAAATAACCGGCTAGGGTCGGGTTGGAAAACCCGAGGGTGACAGTTGTGTTGGCGTGGTGGTTGAGAGTTGNATGTAATGTAAGTGATACAGGGATGAAATCTAAACCACAAAATGGCGACAATATTAGTACTCAGAACAAGTCAGATTACAATCAACAATCAAGGGTAGGAAAACCCGAGGGTGACAGTTGTGTTGGTGTGGTGGTTGAGAGTTAAAGTGGAAGAAGGTGAGAAAAAGGTGGCTAGAAGTAGAAGGCTGTAGGGTGGCCAATGGCTAGGAGCAGGGAGAAGGAAGAATTGGTGGCTGGTCGCTGTTGGTTGGATTTGCAAATGAAAAGAGAAGTGGTCGGCGGTTAGGAGCAGGGAGAAAGGGAGTTCGGTGCCTTGAGACTCGGTCTGGAAGAGTAGGAGAGGGTGGTTGGTGGCTAGGAGCTAAGAGATGGTTTGGATAGCTGGAGGTTAGATCCAGAGAGAAGAAGGGTTGTTGGCCGCCAGCTAACAAGAAGGATGGTTTGGATGGCTAGCAGTTGGATCAAGATAGAAAAAGGGTTGTTGGACAGNGGTTGGTGGCTAGGAGCTAAGAGATGGTTTGGATAGCTGGAGGTTAGATCCAGAGAGAAGAGGGGTTGTTGGCCGCCAGCTAACAAGAAGGATGGTTTGGATGGCTAGCAGTTGGATCAAGAAGGAAAAAGGGTTGTTGGACAACGCCTAGGAACAAGGAAGGAGGAGAGTGGGGAAGGGGATAATCACCACCTTAGAACATGACACAGTCGGAGCACCACCTGTCCTCGGATACAGCCTGAGCAAGTGAAGTACTTACAGGAAAAAATCTGAAACAAAACTAAGAATAAAAACTAGACTTAGTAGGCACAAATATCTACAGTAGATAGATAGGTAAGAAATCAGAAAAGGGGAAAGTATGGAGGGTAATTCCCGCACTTTTAAAGGAGTTGGCTAGTCCAACCTCCTGCTGGTTCAGGCAAACTCTCTCTGAACCCCTCTCTCTCCTGAACCCCTGGCCGGTTCAGCCAAACTTAACACTCGTGTCAGTCTCTCAGGGTTGAGGGAGTTTATACTTCATTCGTTGAAGCATCTAGATTTTCGTAATATGACGCCAGGTCCACAACATTGAACGTGGTTGAAACATTATAGTCCCCTGACAGGTCGATCTTATAGTAATTATCGTTCAAGTTCCAAAGTATTCTGAAAGGTTTGTCTGCTCTTAGCTTTGAGTTTTCCAAATCTCCAACTAAGAATGTCTCTTTCTTCAGCCCGATCCACACTAGCTCTCAATTTTTTAAAGGCTGCCTTATTCCTCATCTTTTTGCTTGTGTCTGGTACTTACGATTTTGCTTAATGATATTTTTTCCGACTTTCTCATGGAGTTTCTGAATCTCGTGCACCCATTCCTCGAAATTCTCACTAATATCTGACATCGACAGGAGCGGTACAAATTCCAGTAAAATGAGCGGGTTGTTGCGCATGTACACGATCTCAAATGGGGTATTACTCATGGTCTGACTTACAAATCTGTTGTACGCAAACTCTGCCTAAGCAAGAATCAAATCCCACTACTTGATATTCTTCCCAAATAAGCATCTCATTAAATTTCCAAGACACCTACTTACTACCTCCATCTGATCGTCCGTTTGAGGGTGTGATGAGGAACAAAATTGAAGCTTAGTGCCTAATTCTCCCCATATTGTCCTCCAAAAGTGACTCAAAAATTTGACATCTCTATTTGAAGTGATGATCCTAAGTATCTCGTGCAACCTCATAAATTTTTATGAAATACAAGTTGGCGACATATGAGGCATCTAGTGTCTGGTGGCACTATATGAAATATGTCATTCTCAACAATCGATCCACCGGGACCATGATGGAACCCTTGTTTTACTATCCTCGGAAGCCCCAGCACAAAGTTCATTCTAACGTCCACCCATCCTGCCTCTAGTACTAGAAATGGGGTGTATAATCTTGCATTCTGTCCCCCTGGGTTTTGCCAAATGAAAAACCTTACATTGCCTAACATGTCGCTCTACATCTCTCGCTAGTCGAGGCCAAAAGGAGTGTTCTCTCAAGAGTACAAGTCCTGTCTCTGCCAAAATGACTAGCAAGCCCTCCACTGTAGCATTCCTGAACAATGGACTCCCTCAACGAACATCTAGGAACGCACAACTTACTCTAGTAGAATAGGTATCGATCAATTCTGTAGTGCTGCCTGTTAGGCTTCTCCAGAAAGTGCTACCAAATTTTCCCAAAGTCCTCGTTTCTCTTAGAGCTCCTTTACTACATCAGAGCTAACGATGAAAGCTTGCATCGCAATGATTGACAATTGGTAGCGTCTTAGTGCATCTTCTACTTGACTATGACACCCTGTCTTATGCTTAAGCACGAACTGGAAAGATGATAAAAACACCCAAGTTGCATGTCAGGCCTTCAGTTTGCTATGGTTGCTAAAGAATTTCAAAGCTTCGTGATCCAAAAACAACATGAACTTGCTTTTCATCAGGTAATGGCTCCAGTGCTCAAGAGCTCTTACAATAGAATAAAACTCTTTATCATATGTCGAGTATTTTCTCCTGAAATCATTCAGCTTCCACTGAAAAATGTGAGGCAACCTCCCCAGCTCAACACTGCTTCTATCCCCCGTCAGATGCATCACACTCAACTTCTAATGACCGGTTAAAATCCAAAAATGCCAGGACTAGTGCTCGGGTCACCTTCAGTGCACTGAAACTATTCTGAGTTGTCTCTGTCCACTGAAATTTGTCTCCGTTCAAAAGTTCTGTCAGATAGGAAGTGATTGTAATGAAGCTTCTGATGAATCACCAATAAAATGACGTTAGTCCGAGAAACTGCCTCAGATCAATAAACGATTCTTGTGTCATATTCACCAGAAAAACTGCACTAGGCATGACATAACCAAAAACACATACTGGGTTTGCATATATGAGACCTTCTTTGGATGGATATATAGCCTCTCTGCTCGCAATATTTTGAATAGCGCTCTCAGGTGCTGTAGATGCCCCTTGGATCGGTTGAATATCAGAATGCCATCAAAGTAAACCACCACAAATTTTCCAATGTGGGTCCGGAATATCGAATCATCAATCTCATAAAAGTGTTGGGCACGTTTGACAAGTTGGAGGGCATCTATCCACTCGTATAAACCATCTTGTGTCTTGAAAACGGTCTTCCCCTCATCCCATGGCCTCATCCGGAACTCGTGATACCCACTGTGTAAGCTGATCTTGGAAAAGATGTTGGCTCCATGTAACTGGTCCAAGAGATATTCCAGGCGAGGTATAGAAAATCGATACTTGATGGTAATCTTGTTGATGGCTCTGTTGTCAATACAGATCCTCCACGAACTGTCCTTCTTGAGTACCATCAAGGCAGCAACAGCACACAAACTGGTACTCTTTCTAACCAACTCTAACACGACGAGATCTTGTACATGCCACTGTAAGTGCTCTTACTTCGCAAATCTCAATCTGTAGGCGGGCAAGTTCAACAACATTGATCTTGACATGAGATCCAGGTTATGCTAAATGTCCCTCAATGGCGGAAATGCTTCTGAAAGACTGTTAGTCATCACATCCTGGAGGTCATGTAGTTCTAATAGAGGTGTTGGTATCGCATTCTCCCTGTTTCCCTACAGTAGGACTAATGTCAATGTCACCGGAGCATCTTAAACTACCTGCATGAAAGTAGCCCTTGAGACTAACTAATGCCTAACAGGTAATAAAACAATGTGTTTTCCATCTTTTTTAAGTAGGACCAATGCCAACACCACTAGAGTATCTTGAACTACATACATGAAGGTAGCCCTTGAGACAAACGGCTCCTCTGTGTCGCCTACACCTCTTACATTCTTAACATGTAACAACATGATGTATTTCTCATCCTTTTTAAAAGAGTTGGTAATCTTGAAGCCGTTGTGTTGAGTCTTGTGGTCGAACTGCAAGAAGACCCCCGACAAAATATGACAGCTTAGCACCACACTTGCTCCTTCAATTGATCTTGAATTGAAGATTCAACCAAGCATTATTAATCTGTGTATCACATTTCCCTTTTTCAACCAGGTGAGGGAACTCTAGGTGGCTAATCCTAATTTTTTCACCATTAATGTAAACACATTTTCACAACTCTCAATAATCAAACTACAAAACTTGCCCTTTATTTGGTGCAAAAGATAATGTGCTTCAGCTATGACTGATCTCCTCCGACTCTTACTGCAGAACTCTTGTGGAGCTGAATTTCCTTCTATATCCTCTGGCTCCTCGATGACGCCCTAACCTGTGAATGAGATGGCTCAGCTCGTGGGACAACTGGTGGCTGTGTCAATAGTTGTGGCACCTAAACACCTCGTGGCAGGCCTTATATTGGAAAAACTACCCTTTTCTGGCTTCTTTCCACTCGAATCTATTTTGTCATTCCTTTGTCATGTCTTGCCAACTCTCCTTGAGGTACCCTTGTCGGTTAGTGTGGCTTTAGGTGACTCGCTCATTTAGGTACCATTGTCCCTCCCTATTGCATGCCTCTCTTTTAGGCATTCATTCATTTGATCTTCTCAATTCACTTTTCTTCATCTCCATGGTTCTTTCATAACTAGATATTCCCCCATCAATCAAACAATAGAAATCCACTATAGTTTTCCATTTTCATTGCGCTGATCATCATCATCAGCACTATCATAATCAGAGAGAGAGAGGGGGAGAGAGAGAGAGAGAGAGAGAGAGAATGAGAGAGAAAGAGAGAGGAAGAGGGAGGGAAAGATTAAACTACTTTCATGTGCAGCATAAGATTTGTATTTACAGCTATAATTTTGTCCAGGGAAAGTATGACCGTTTCAGAAATAAAAAGACAATGGAAACAAAAGCAAAAAATAACTATTTATCTTATGGTTATTAAAATAAATCAATGTGCTGATGATACAATCATGCAACTAGACAAACGCATCAAAAATCAAAAAAATAATAAGTATTAAAAAATCATAAAACAAACACTTAAGAAAGAAACATGGCAAAGACACAAGAACACGGTTACTTACTCCTTCATATGATAAGCAACAACTCCAAGTTCATTATAGACCAGTGGATCTAAAGGGCATATTGCCCTTGCCTGCAAAATGAACTGAAGAGAACCAACAGAGAAAAAAATAAATCAATCGCCTTCAATTTTACTTTTGCTAGAGTTAAACAAGAATTATTTTCACAATCCACACATATATACATTCATACACATATATAACATGCATGGTTGAATAGAAAACAAGTTTTTTCAACCAACGTATCAATAAATTTTGCTTTCTAGTTTGACTTCAATAAAAGGCTGACCACAAAACTATCAACGAAATTGGATGGAATTTCACTTCAGATTTACACCAACTCGCTTCATCAAATATTACTTGAGTATTAAAAATATATCAAAAAAAAAATGACGGAAGCTTCTACTGAAAGGATACAGAATACACAAATTTTGTTTCAGACAGTCCAAATTTTCCAAAAGAAATGACAATAAAATCCTAAGAATTCCCTTTCAATTGAAGCAATGATGATAACAATGTTAGTTATGTATGAATATTCTCATCTTGTATTACATTTTCAAACTTAGTTTAAACTCACAGACAGACTCGGCACCAGCTCTGAACTAGCATTGTACTCACCAAGTGATGCAATTCAATCTACAGAACTAGGCATTGAGAATGCTTATAATTTCTTTCTAAAAAAAGTCCAGTGTTTTTGTAGTGAACGAGAAATGCTCTTCCAACATCACCAAAACAATAAATAAATATTTCCACACATTCAATCAAATTCCTTGGCCACAATATCCCCATTTGCACAAAATTAAAGAAGAGAAAATAATTGTATAAAGGTTGTTAGAAAGTGGATAACTATTTTAGGAATGTTTTAATTTAGGAAAGTTTTTTATTTAGGAAGTTTTAATTTAAGAATATAATAAAACACATGATATGAGGGTCAAATTTAGGAATAGAATAATTCCCTTAATATAATGATCTAGTTTAGAAATAGAATATTTTAGTTTTCTTATTAATTTTTTTTCTGATTTCTATGTATAGTCAATGTAACATGTTTGCATGTATACATCAAACATATACATATAGAAACATAGATACATACAAACAGATATATATACAGACAGATACATACACACACATATATACAAACATACATAAATAGGGGTGTAAACGAATTGAACACAAACGAACAGAGCTTGTGTTCGTGTTCGGTTCGTTTGAAATTTAGTTTGTTTGAAATAAGCTCATGTTCGAAATTGTTCAGGAAGTCACTGTTCGTGTTAGTTTCTTAACGATCGAGCCGAACACGAGCTGTTCACGAACGACAAGCCAGTTTAACATCCCTAATATTAATATATATAAATAATATATTATATTAATTATATAACTTATATTATATAAATATAATATATATATATATATAATTATATTTCTAATATAGTATATTAATATATTATTATTATTAATTTATTAT
>JXCR01096944.1:99958-111788 GCA_002079205.1 Phalaenopsis hybrid cultivar | reverse complement strand
CATTTGCATCAGACATGCAAAGGTGGCAAATGGATGTGTCAAAAGTTTGACCACTACATGGACCAACATAAGTAACAGTTTGCTCGCCAAGATGATTTCAACTCAACTCTAGTAAACATGTATTAGCACTGACAACTGAGTGCAGATCCTAACGTGATTCAATCCCCCCCTCCCTCAACTCAACCCATGAAGGAAGAAGCGCGGAGAAGATGATGAGGGCAAGGAGGAGGATGATGATGAGTGATTTAAATATGTCATGCTAGCATCTTGCGATTATGCTTGCATTTTTCGGTGTGATTGAACTTTTCATGTAAATGCATTTCTTTCATCTATACGCTGTTCATATTTTTAATAGTGGATGTTATCTTTTTCAATTAGCAAATGTTCATTTTCAGCATTTTTTTTTGTTTTAGCAAGTCATTGTATCATGTTTGCTTGTATTACTTTTTATTCTTATTTTAGTACTTGCATTGTGATATATTGTGAAATAAGCTTCTAGAAGGTATAATTGTGTTTGTAGTATAAATGTGTTCGTACTATTATTTTAATAATAATAATAATAAGAGTGTGTGTAGTATATATTTGTTTGTACTTTTATTTTAATTTTAGATTACTATATCAAGAATGTGTGTTTATTTTAGTTTCAATTTAATTAATTTTAAATCTCTATGAAAATAATCCCCATAAAATTGAAATTATTATGAGCTTTTTTTTTAATTTATTATCATTATATAATCATGTAATCAGGAAAAAAAATTCAAAATAATTTCAAAATGTCATAAAAAAAACTATGTAAATATTCTTTGAAGTTGCGAACAACCAAAGAATAATTTCATATAATTTTAATCCAAATTTCAATTTTATTCCATTTTCTAAATTTTGTTATATTTTATATTTTAAAAATTAATTAAATTTTAAATTAAATCTAATAGTTTAAGAAAATCATCAAGGAATAGACTATTGATGCTTTCCTAAAAAAATTAGAAATTATTTAAATATTATTTAATTTTCTATGATTTTATTTATTTATTTATTATTAAAAAATTATAAATTAACTATTTGATTAAATTTGTATTTTCATAATTTTCCTAATTTCTATTTCAATTAAAGTGATTATTAATTAAAAAATTATTTAATTTTCTATGATTTAATTGATTTATTTATTATTAAAAAAAATTAATTAACCATTTGATTAAATTTGTATTTTTCATAATTTTCCTAATTTCAAGTTCAAATAAAGCAAATTATTAATTAAAAAATTAAGATTTATTAATTTTGTCACTAGAAGAACCCAAAATCTCATGAAAGTCAATCCCATGGTTGGGAATAGCACCAAGGATAATTTCCAAGCTTCATAGCCATCAGGGGATTTTTTAAATATATTTTTATAATTTTTTTCTAATTTTTTTATTATATATATTTATTTAAATAATTAAAGAAAATTTTAATTTCTTTCCAAGATTAATTCTAATTTATATTGCTTGGACTCTAGATTTTATTAAAAATTTTTAGAAGTTGATTTTACATTTTCTTTTCATTTAAGAAAAAAAAATAAAACCTTATAACTTTTTTATCATTACTAATAAGATAACACCCAAAACTTTATCATTACACATAAAAGTACCAACAGTACTTATCTTCTTAAAGTGAAATCTATATTTTCAAGCACACACTTTGGAGAGATTATCGCGTCCGTCGCCCGGATGCCAAGCTGCGCCCGAGCAACGGCTGGCGTCTGATACAGCGGAGGTCGAACTGTATCACGGCTGTCGCCCGGACGCAGGACACAGCTCGACGTCCGGGCAACGGACGTAATAATTTTTCCACACTTGGAGGCTGATTATACCACCAACGTATTATACATGTAAATATAAAAGCTTTAGGGGTTAGATATGTAAATACATAAGAATTGTGTAATTTCCCCTAAAATTCACCCATTCTCGATACATAAAAAAATTAGTTTAATCACATAATAACAAAACTGTCAGCTCTAATTGCTTAATCAACTAAATAACAATTTTTGTTCTTTCCCTTAACCACATTAACCTGATATTTTAAACTATTAAAGTTGAATGAGCACAGCATAATTCAAAGTATTTATGGGAATCAAACAGAAGAAAGAAAAGGATGCCTAAAAAACTAATTAAAATACAGTAAAAGAGCTCACCAGGAATCAGCCATCGCTAGTCAATGTGAATGCCAATAAAACACAGGCGAGACTGAAGGCCGTGGCAAATACTGCAAACACATATATCATCCACTGGGGGAACCCTCCCTGGTTTTGGCCGGCCAACTCCACTTCCTTCAAGAGCTCTCTTATCTCGTCGATGTCTGAGTCCTTCGCGGCATGGTTTAGTCTGCCTTGGAGTTCGTTGAGCTTAGCAAGCCGTCTGGACTTAGCAACGTCTTGGTTCGACCATATAAAGCCAGTCATCTTCCACAGAAGAGCACCAACATAGATAGCAACAACAACGTCCACGCTGTAATGGTGTCGTTCACGTATCTCCCTCTGTGCGCTATGGAGGACAAGAAACCAGATCAAAGCAGACGTCCAACCTCCATATGCTTCCTGGAATAAGAAAAATGTAAAATAAATAATAATGGGTATATGGTTTAGCTGTTTGATGATAAGTCCACCAACTAAAGGTTCGGTTGGCAAAGCATATGCCATATTGATATGTGGAACTAAACTAATTTTGATGTTTTTAATAATCAACTTTTGATTATATTGGATGAGCTTTTGGGAGGAGGAGCTAGAGGAATGGGGACTTAATGGAGTATATATTAATTAGCTTGTTTCATTTTACATTTTATATTTGTATCAATAAGAGTTTGACATTTTAATATGAATCAAGTTGCTCTAAGACAGAATTCTATTTTATTTTTTAATCCTTTCCCGATGTAATCATAATATTTATTTATAAACAACTAACAATGCGCAATTAAAGAAGCTTGCACTTATTGATGAAATATTATGTAATTCATGAAGTTTGTGGTCCACACCTTAGTATTTATACCCCATACTGATAAGTAAAACAACCGGTCCTTAACATGTCCTTTCAAACAATGATTATAACTACATATATCTAGCTACTTTCCCACACTTATATTACTATGTTTACAAATCTCAAAACATTGGTACATTTCAAACTTAACAATAAACTCTACATATTTCACAATCTTATAAATGATATTCTAAGAAAATACCTTTTAAATCCGCTGTTTTTTGGACTAGACCATCGAAAATTATTATGTATAAGGTAACTTGGATCTTGATAAGAGTTTTGAAATGTTAGAGCCTGACTTTAAATTTGTGCCTAAACCTGAGTTAAATTTATTTGCAAATATTCTAGATAGTTTTGTTGAGTTTCTTTCGATTGTGCATGAAAAGGTGGCATTCCTTCTTATTATTTTCTTTAGCAAAGAGTAGTTCCTATTCAGCTTTGTTACCGGCATAAAATTATGGATGTTTGGATTCTATTTAGTTACCACAACCACTACCACATAGCAACCTCACAATTTTCATTACATTGGCACAGCCACCATTACTTACCCTATTTGTCAAAGATTGTTAAAAAGACACAACTAAGACATTCATAAAACTTGTGCCATCATTTCAAAAATTTAATCGAAGAGTTTATAATGTTCCTGGTTTGTTAGTAGACATACACAAGTGAATGCCTCTGCCACCGCAGACATCACCCTCAACTTTTTGAGAAAGACTTTTTTCAGCACAAGTAAATTGTTGGAGCAGCATTATAAATTTGAAGCTAATTTTTTTAGTTTATGTTTTAATTTTCATCATGCTTTATACTTCCGCCGTTAGTTGTCATCATGTAAATGATTAAGACTAAAGCGTCATTTTCTTCATTTAGAATTTAAATCTCTTTTGAATATTTGCATGTCTTCCATTGACTTGCTCTCTTTTATATATATATTAAGAGACCAATCATAATATATAATAGAAAATAATCAATGAAAAGGCCTATTGAATCAAGCTCTTCAATCCTTAGGGTGGTAAGCTAGCTCTCCACTTCTAAGATCTGTGTCAAAGGTTTCTTTCATACCCTTAACCTTAGTCGGTGCCAAGAGTCTGCCCCAACCCTCCAAGTGGTCTTTGACTCTTTCTACCACCTTTTCCTTGGGTATTCTGTGAATTTCTAAAGTTTAATTGTCGATTTCTACTTCCACTTTGATTCTACACTAGAAAACTTCATCACGTGTTGAAGTCAAATAGATCTACCCTAAAAAAACTGAGATATATTTTATCCTAAGTAGAGACCGCATGTCAACAAATGATGAAACCTTACAGGTAACAATAGAAAAAAAAGACTTCATCAGGACAATTCAAATGAACTTCCTTAATTTAGCCAGCTGCCAGAATTTAGTTGTGTTTATTCGTAACATGCAAAATACAAGTGGTTTGAAATTATAAATATCTAGCAAGAGGGCCACTAAATACCATAGATTCTAAGCATTACAAAAAAAAAAGAAAAATTCGATTGAATAGAATCAAAATCCTTCAATTGAATGGAATCAACATCCACTTTGAACTAAATAACTTCCATGAATGTCAATAACTAATCCCTTCACTAATCACAACAACTTCCAAAACCAACATCATGAATAAACTAGGACTGGGACACTCGCTAGATAATGTAGTAAACTTAATCAGCATCAATCTCACTTAGTAATCAAAATTCACATCAGTTTCAATGAAAAATTATTTCAATTTTCATTAATGTAGAATCCAAACTGAAACAATAAACAAAAAAACCACCAGTGTAAATCTTCTAGCTTGAAGAAAAAAGCATAAAAGAATTCATTGACCTTTCAAGCTTCTGAGTAACAAACATATAACTATGAATGTAGTCTAACCCTCCTAGTTACGTAAAACATAAAATACCATGTCGTATTATTCCATTCTCCATAAATTGAATAGCATAAAAATCAATATGAAAGATCAAGCAAACACATCCAATTACTAAAACAACACTAGTTTCAGGGATAGGGGCATACCATCCATGCCATAGCCGTCAACACCGCCACAAGCATGTGACCACTGTACATCAAGTCATTGCAACCACCACCAGCTTTCTTCAACAATTGGTACCATGTAGATCCCTCAGCGACAGTAGGTCTTAATATATCAATCAAAAAACTCATCTTTCCCCAGTCTGGCTGATATTCCACGGGATAATCCTTAACAGTTGCTGAAAATATTATAAAAAATATATAAAGCTAAATTATTTTGAGCCATCAAGCATCATAAACCTAAATTTACGTTGTACATTACTCACCAAAATGATTATCACTTTGTATTAACCTGTGAATAGCATTAGAATCAGAAGCATATGGCACATAATATTTTTGAGCCCAAGGGTGTGGATGTGCTGGGATAGCAAATCTTGATGATGCACACCAAGGTCGAGCTGAAGGAAGAATTGTAGACACAAAGGTTATAGCTCGTAGAAGACGGCCTATAGCCATTGTGAACATGTACCTTGCAGCAAGTCCTAAACCTGGGGCCTTAATAGAGTTAAATAATACAGAGAATCCTAACATAATGAATAGCATTAGAAAATGATGCAGCCCAACAATGTGAGCTCGAAGTATATTGACCACCAATTTAGGAAGAGTCTCATTCAGTGACAATAGCAACCATTGGCCAGTATCAGGAAGAGGAGATGCTGATCTGGCACAAAGAATGGATGACTATCAGCCTTCTACTGCAATTAAGTTATACATGAGGGAAAAGTATTATAAAAATTTTCATGGTCATGCCAATACATCAATGTTAGGTATCTTTATCCAGAAAACAGAAGTCCATATCAAAAGAAGCAGAAAAGCGTTGGCAAAGAACCTTGACTACTCCATGGGAGAAAAAAGTTAAAGAATAGAGAAGAGATGAGCATGACCTAGAACTACAGAAATGAAAGGAGATAGACAATAAACGATATGTAACTAAACAACAGGAGGAAGAAAATAAGAAGTAGAAGATGAGGAGGAACTTCAAGCAATACTTAACAGCAAAAAAAGTTCCTACTCTAAATAGTCATATCTATAGTTAATAAAATAAGATGAACTATCAAAATAAATCGAAGGAACAAAATAACATTGAATCTATTAACCACTAGATTCCTACCCAAGTCATGTCCTAATCATTTGCTTTTGTCTTTAATTATCTTCGTGACAATAAAAGCAGAAGACTTTCCCATTTTAAAAGATTGTGTCGGAGAACCTTATGAATCAACTATAAGCCAATCATTGATTATGTCTGTAAAATGATCACAAACATGAAGTTAACACGGAAGAACCAATACCAGTGAAATTGACTGAGCATCCACACTTTCAGCAAATAGAAAATATTGGAGGGCAGAAAATGTCATGATAACACCAATAATTCACTCTAAACTTTATTTAGTAGTAATAATTGGTAAAAAATCATATATTCATACATACAAGAACTAGAACCTATCTTCAGCTCACTTGCCTGTAGTTACCTTTGAGGATTACTATGAATCCTTCATAGTGTACAAATGCAAGAGCAAAACAGCATTCAAGTCCTTGATTTCTATAGTAAGAAACAATAATGAGCACTATTTAATGCAAGTAGTTGTCTTATGTTATTTAATGAGCATCCACACCTTTAGCAGATAGAAATTATTAGAGGGCAGAAAATGTCATGATAACACCAATAATTCACTCTAAAAATTATTTAATAGTAATAATTGGTAAAAAATCATATATTCGTATGTACAAGAACTAGAACCTTTGTTCAGCTCAATGTGATGGGTCCACTTGCTCTTGCTTGTAGTTACCTTTGGTGTACAAATGCAAGAGCATAACAGCATTCAAGTTCTTGATTTCTATAGTAAGCAACACTAATGAGCATTATTTAGTGCAAGTAGTCGTCTTATGTTATTTCACAAAAAAATGAATGGAATGGAATAGATCAACGTCTCCATTAATATCAAAGTCAATGGAGAACAAGCAAAAAAAAAAAAAACTATACTGTGATATGAATTGTCACAGTGCATGAAAGAAAAACAAACTGCAAGAAGAAGACAAGATAATTATAATTAACCTTATTTAGCTAAAAAGTTCCTCTTGCACTATAGATAAGGCCAATTTGAATTGAAATGTTGGTTCAACAAAATATTTTTTTCTAAAACCAACACAAAACTAGAGCATAAAGAAATTACAAAGACTACAAACTATCTTAAAAATCAAACTAAATATCCAAAATTCTAGAATCACAGTCATGATCATTTATATTTTTATGCTCCTATGAATTCCATAGTGATGCATTGTGTAGGACACACCATGAGCTCTTTCAAGTTGACACATGCCATGCAAGGTTAGTCTTCGCAAGTAAACTTTACTTCCATAATGTTTGTACCTCCTTTAGGCAAAGAGTTGCAAAATAAAACCATATTATGTGGTTAAATGCATCTCTAAAGTGTAAAAGAATTCAACCATGAGTACTTACAGGCTAAGCCAAAATCATAGCATAGCACCCCTTGCCCAACTTTGAGGCATTTATTAATAGAATTCTTGTCCATAGCTCAATTCAAACAGGTTAAATCTAAAACAGGAGAAATGTGTCCATTAAAAGTTCAATATGAATCAAAACACCTAATTTCAGATAGATCCAATAAGTGTCCAAATTTGTTTCGGGTTTTAAGTCATCCAGATGTTTTCAAAGTATGCTAAGCTTTCAGTATTGATACATCATTCAAATCGCCACTAACCATAAAAAAACATAATTTTAGCTCAGAAAGGGACTCAAGCACAAACATAGAGAATGGAAAATTCTCCAACAATTCAATAATTGAAGATGAAAATGCTTAACCTAGCCATCCTAAATCTTGTATCAAAATTTATAGCTTTTTTCTGTGATACAATACGTCAATATCTTTCCAAGCAGGATAACTCGTGCATTGAGAACGCTCTCTTTGCCCTCCAGCTTCTAGATTCAAAAGCAGTTAAGCAAAGAAGAAGAAAAAAAGTAAACAAATATGCCAATCAACCAAGTTCAATGAAACCTTCATTACATGTGCCAATCAAGGCCGAGCACGGCGGTTGAGAACCTAACGGAGAGGGCTTCAAAGAGAAAAGCGGAGAGCATGACGATAATGGAAGCGATAAAGGGAATTGCTGCACGGAGCTCCACCGTCCAATTGCGGTAGAACGGTACACGTGAAAAGGCGGCGAGGGCGAGCACGATCCAGAGGGCGGGCTGCAGACGCTGGTGCCATGAGGGGGACAAGTATCGGAGGTAGTCGATCGAGACGTAGGAGATCGCTGCTAGGCCGAGACCCCCCTTTGCTGTCAGCAGGCTCCGTGAAGAGCGAGCGCCACTGTCATTCCTCCCCATCGGCATTCCCCTTTCCTCATCGAAGGTCCTCCCGGGACCTGTACCGCGGAGGTAAAAGGTCAGAAAGGGGAGGGACCGAGCACGAGGCATCGGTCTTCCGGGCGAGAGCCGGACCGCTCGGAGTCCAGCACGCCCCCGACCGGCTCGACCGGACTGGCCTATTTCAGTTTTGGAAGTGGATGGGGTTGAAATTATTCAAAATGAAAAAAATAAAGAATTTTGATGAAACATTTATAAAAGATAGAAAATCATTTTAGTGAGATTGTGCAAATAGATTATATTCTTCTTACTTCAACATTGACTTGTGTTGTATTTATATTTTAGTGTTTATTTTTATTGAAATTTTTTAGAAACTCCGCTTGAGGCAGCAGTTTGGTACCACACCGCAGTTTTGTATGTTTCGATAAACTGTATTTTGACAGTTTTTTTAAAAAATTGCCGTTGAAATATGTGTATTCCAACTATCTTGTCTAGGTGCGGTTGCAATTTTCTAGTTTTTTTATGACTTTTTTTTTTAAGAAAAAGAAATTATAATAGCCACTGTAGTTTTTAAAATATTAAATTATTTTTAGTTGTTTCGCAGTCACTTTTTAATAAGCTGCAGCTGCTCCAAATAGACCCGTAGTCAAAATCATGTTTTTTTTTAAGCTCCATGTACTTTATGCTTTTTGTTTGAAATTTTAATGAAAATTTGTTGTGTTACTTAACTATGGTCTTCATTTGAATATATTTTGCTCAAATATGTTTTAAAACCAACTATGATCTAACAATTTCAATGAAAACCTAGTAGAACAATAGAGTTAACAATCAGTATTGAAAAAACCTAAGAATATTAAATTTTTAAGAAGATGACTCAATATCTTCCAAGTCTCGGCGAACATTAATGGATAGAAGTATCCTCAATTGGCAACCATCCATAAAAATATGTCTCACACATTTGCATAAAGATCTAGTTATTCACATATTTTGATAACCTTTTCTATTAACTTAACATAGCATTTAAGAAATTTTTAACCTTGAATGTGTGTTGTTTGATAGACCTTTTTGTGTTTGAACAGATAATTAAAATATTTTTGTCCGTTAATCATGTAATGTGTTGAATCAAAATGTAACTTCTAGACCTTCGTCGCATGGTTGACTAATTAAAATCAAGTTTTTCTTTAAATTACAAATTAACAAAACTACATCAATTATAATTCATTTCATTTAACATCATCTCTATAACCAATAAATTCTGAATCTTTTGATTCAATTGCCGTGAATTTAAATATTTATGTAATCATGTATATAGAACTATTATCCTTAGCATCACATGATATTCCTATATAAAGAGACCAAATAATTAAATTGGGAACCCAAATATGTTTTGGTCCACGTTAATCAACATATTATTTAATCTCGTACAATGGCGAAGAATTTAGTGAATCGTGCCAAGCATGGTCCATATTAATTCCCTTCGACGGGGAGGTTCCCCGAAGGCAAGCAGCTACAATAGCAAAGAATTAAGGAATCAAGACTAACAACGTGCGAGTCTCCATGATTTATTAAGCTCTAAAATTTAATCCAAAGCTAAAATGCTAAGAGAGAATGTACGTTGAACAAAGTGATTCTCCTCACAGAGAAGCTCTCTTCCTACTGCCTTCCTCTTGGCCAGTGTTGTTCTCCTCCTCGGTGTCTACAAAGAGCCTCTTGAATGTTACAGCTTCGGATCCCATTTTGCTGCAACTCTGCGCTCTTGCTTTGGAAATGCTGCAAGTCGCGGTAGATGCTTTCGTGTTGAGGTCGATCTGCAACCCGAGAGCTTCCTCATTTTCTAAATTTATGGCCCAGTTGACATCCTGATGCGGCGGCGACAAACTCTGTGGCAGTGCCCCGCGAGAAAGCAGCTCTTCGAAAGCTAGCGGACACTGAAAATTGTTTAAAATAAGTTGAAATTTACCTACCTAACACGATGCTTATGTATTTACATATCTCACACCTAAACGTTCATATTTACTACGTATGTCGCATTTTGGATCTTTACATCTATGCACGAAAATATGTATTTCATTTATAATAAGTGATAGTAGTGCTATTTTTGATATGATAATTAGGATTTAAGTGCTATGTGTGTAAATACGAATGTTTGTTCAGGTGTGAAATATGCAAATACATTAGAATTGTGTGCAATGTGTAGCACATAACACTTGCAGACATGTACTGAATCAAAATTTTAGTTTCATTAGATGATAACCTGTTTGAGACCTTCAGAACATGACTTGCTATTCCCCAGAGTATCTCTAAACCCTTGAACAATGGATGGACCTTGTTCACCTTGTTCATTGACTCCCTTGGCTTCTTTATTATTCAAACCGGCATCTTTCTCGACTTCGCTGCTGGGAGTTGTGTTAGAATCACAAGAGGACGGATCATGTTTCTTCTTTCCAGGGGCATGATTTTCATCATGCACTCCAGAAATTGATGAGAGTGCGCATTTGGTAGATTTTGGAGGCCGGTTCATTTTTGAGCTTTCGCAGGAATCTGGTGATGAGGAGGGCTCTAATAAAGCAGAACAAGGTTGTGTTATTCTGTTCGTCTCATTCTGTTCTGGAAAATCGATTTGTGGAGCTTTCTGCTTGTTTGTTTGGCCAATATTTTCTTTCGAGTTCGTGTTATCTTCATGAACTTGGGCGGACTCTATGGCTCGTGCNATCATGCACTCCAGAAATTGATGAGAGTGCGCATTTGGTAGATTTTGGAGGCCGGTTCATTTTTGAGCTTTCACAGGAATCTGGTGATGAGGAGGGCTCTAATAAAGCAGAACAAGGTTGTGTTATTCTGTTTGTCTCATCCTGTTCTGGAAAATCGATTTGTGGAGCTTTCTGCTTGTTTGTTTGGCCAACGTTTTCTTTCGAGTTCGTGTTATCTTCATGAACTTGGGCGGACTCTATGGCTCGTGTCATTGCTTGTGTAAATGCATGGTTTGGCTGAAATTGAGAAGGCAATAGCCCATGAACCCTCCACCAAGCAGAAGCAGCAGCAACTGTGGCTGCTACAATAGCTGATATGCAGGAAGATATGCTGGATTCTTTCTCTAGAGCTTCGCTAACTAACTTTGTATTTGAGTGAATGGAGAAATCCACGAAGGTGGGTGGCAGTGAGGCAGCTGCAACGCTAGCTGCTTGATGGATTGCTGGGTTCTGTGACAAGGCTGATGCAAGGAGGCTTGGAAAATAGTTGGTTAAGTTTATGAGCGCGGTAAATGAATTGTCGTCATTATTGAGCTGGTTATTAGGTGAAATTGATGGAACTGTTTGAGGTATGGAAGACATCAAGTTTTTTGTCTTATGTGTTGCTCTTCTTGTAGAATCAAGTGATAAGTTAAGATCTGCATTTGGTTCTGGTTGAGCTGACAGTGATTTTGTGATACCTTCACTAGAATATTTTGTACCTTCCAATTGAACAGGAATT
>JXCR01096944.1:72401-97251 GCA_002079205.1 Phalaenopsis hybrid cultivar | reverse complement strand
CTATAAAATCATAGAAGAAGATCACAAGATAAATAGAGGGGGATGACTGACAAATTAAAAAAGCAATAAAATTAGCCATAAATCACCATAATAAAAATCTAAACTGAAATTATGACATACCAATAAATTTAAATCCTAAAAATAGAAAATAATAATCTTCATAAAAAAATCCAACAACTGTGATACATTAGCAACTTATCAAAATCTTGTGAAGATTTTGATAATGATGTTACCAAAGAATGAATNGAATTTCTCCTATTAAACAACAAAGTTTGTCTCTCCCGTTGATCGTCCATTCTATGAATTGAGCTCATTTGAGGTAGTTATGCCCATTAAGTTTCATAACTGTGAGGTGGGCGATAATTTATGAGTAAAATATTTAGTCGATATACCATGAGAGGAGCTACAAGATGAGGTGAGATAGTTTCAAAATTATTGGAACTAGTCGATATCATAGAATTTTTTTGATCTCTTGTCATCATTGATGATTTGTATGACATCCTTAAAATCTGAGAAAAAATAGCCTACATGTAGTGGCTACCTCAAGAAAAACAAGAAACACTCTAGTCTGGATAAGAGCTAAGCCTCGCATTACCGATGACAGAGGAAGGACAAAGAACACCTCAAGTCTCTGAATGTCACAATTCCATTTTCTGAGTGTCGCGATCCAGTCATAGCCTTCCCAGCAAGCTTTAATCACGACTATATTGCCTTCCCAACCGTGATCAAGTTGTTCCTTCACAGTCGCGATCTAGCGATGCCTTCCCAGCTGCGATCCAGTTCTCTGAATCCTGTGATCTGGTCATTGACTTACCCGTGGCCTTTAATTGTTGTTGCCTTGCGAAGTATTACCTAGAGTTGTGGTCCAGTCGTCGCCTCCCAACTGAGCTATACTGGATAATGTATGACGAGGGTCATGAAAGAGAGCCTGGACGGAACATGTTGACAATACCATGTGATTTTTGGGAGGGGAAAACTATAAAATCATAGAAGAAGATCACAAGATAAATAGAGGGGGATGACTGACAAATTAAAAAAGCAATAAAATTAGCCATAAATCACCATAATAAAAATCTAAACTGAAATTATGACATACCAATAAATTTAAATCCTAAAAATAGAAAATAATAATCTTCATAAAAAAATCCAGCAACTGTGATACATTAGCAACTTATCAAAATTTTGTGAAGATTTTGATAATGATGTCACCAAAGAATGAAGTTTGTTCGTGAAAGGTAACATAAGCAGAGATCATGTGCATGTTTGAGAGAGAAAAAACCCTTTTTGCAAATGAGGGTATCCTAGAAACACAAGTCTTAATGACTTAGGGTCCAATTTAAAAACATGTAAATAATTGTCACAAAAAAACAAGTACACACAAATATATGTGGTTCAATGGGAAAGAAATAGTTGGTTGGAAATAGAGCATAGCATGATATCTGATTCTGTAAAATAGTATAAAACATCTAATTGATAAAAAATGCAGTAGAAACTGCATCAACACAGAACTATTTGAGTACATTAATTTGAAACAAAAGAGTTTTAATGGTTTCAAGAAGATGTCTATTTTTTTCTTTCAGCTACTCTATTTTGGGATGGAGTATCGACACAAGATGACTACTGAAGCATCTCGTTTTGTATATCTGAAAATGTGCGAAGAAATATTATTTGACATTGTCACTTCTCAGAATGTAAATAGAAATATTGAATCGGGTTTTAATTTCAACACAAAAGAATTGAAAAGGTGATTATAACTAAAAACGATTTCAAAAAGTAAAGTCAAGTCATAGGAAAAATATTATCAACAAAAGTGAAAAAAAATCAAAATCATTAGATGAAACATGGCAAGGTCCCCATACATTGGAATGAAACAAATCAAAACTATGACCAACTCTTTTACTACTTTTAAGATCAGAAAATAAAAGATGTGTTTAGCAAATTGACATGATTCATAATCTAAAGATGATAATTGTTGAACCATAGGGTATAACTTTCTTATCATTGATAGTGATGGCTGACCTAATCGACAATGAACCTAAAATGGAGATAAAGTGTTGGAACAAACTATGAGTGGAGGTAGTTTGGTATCCAAAATGTATACCCCGATTCTAGTCCTTTACAAATAATCTTTTTTATCATAAGATTTCGAAAAAAATAATGACTGAGGACGAATAAGATACAACAATTAAAAGCATTTGTAATCTTGCTAACAAAGACAAGATTAAAAGACAATTGAGGTAAATTAACTGCATAAGTTAAAGGCAGTGTAGGTGTAATATAAATGGTGTTAGCACCAAGAACATTTGAGATGATCTATCTGCCAAGGTGCTGAAAGAAAGATATTTATGAAATGTGAAAAAGAGTTTTGGATTACCTGCCATGCGATCTGTGGCACTAAAATCAATGAATCATTATATGGAAGGAAATGAGACAACACCTGACTCAGATTTCTTGGTGCTTCCTAAAATTAGATGAATTTAGAATATTCATCTGCAAAAATCGAGAGTCTGACTTTGAAAGGCTTCATTAGTAATGATCATGGTTGACTGTGATCTAAAACTCTTCTGATTCTTTTTTAGCAACTTCTAACACATTTTCTTTGTAGCAAACTACTCTCGAGCTTTGATTTATAGAATTTGGCATTGCACTGCCATAATTGCTCTGAGACTGACATTTATTGATGCATGTATTTTTATGGCTAACAAGAGCACAAGGTAGTACGAATGAAGTCTGAGAACTCGGAATAGTACGCAACACCCTAGTATAGGCTTCCCTTAACGTAGTAACTCATGGATCAAATAGAATCTGTGATTTGATACCTTCATACTACGAGTTGAGGTCAACTGCATAACTCAAAATAGTCATTCGTTCACTTAGAGTCTGCTAAGTCCAGACATTAATACTAAAGAGAAATAATGCATTTAATTCTTCCCAAACACATTTAAAGTGCATGTGATACATGTTAAGTGATTGATCGTGTTATTCATCTCGATAGAACCCCTTGCATACATCAAAGATTCAAGAAATATTCTCTCCCAACAAACACAAATCTCAATTCCTTCATCGCATCTTTAACACAATGAGAATGAGTAATATGCCAGATTGATTAGGATTGATAGTTTTATATTTGCATCAAAAGCTGAGCATCAACTCCCATCCACTTAAAATAATTCAAATCATCTCAGCTGGGAGATTATCGATGAGATGACTCTCTTAAGAAAAACTTCTTAAGAAGAGTTTCACAATTTTATTCAAATTTCAACAACTGATGAGACCAAACTTGTTACACCATATTTCTATTCCACAACCATGATTATCGCCAAATATGAGATTAAGTACGGATGAGCCGAAGGGCGAGACAAACTCCATATGAAGCAGATGAAGGTGACGCAGAAGCCAAAAAAAGCATCTGATAAAGTCAAACAAAAAAGAAGGTAAAGCAGCCAAACAAAATAGCCGGCATAGTCGTCCTAAGCAGACGAAGATGAAGAGTGATGGTGCAGTCAAAGAAGTTGACGAAGTCGAACAGGAAGATGACAAGCAACAAAGATGTCGAAGACAAAGCAGACAAATTGCTTTTGTACGAAGCCCACGTTGAACGAAGACGAAGCTGAATGTGAGGTCGATGCAGATGAAGTTGAACAACACAGACACATAGATGAAGACTACAACATAGTTGATGTCACCTTGGGATGCAGACAAAGTCGTTCATGCCCTTGCTGGCGACGTCGTTCAAAGAAGATAAACACTAAGGAACGACCTGGGGCAGAAGACGAATGATTCTCAAATACTAACAAAGAAGACAAAAGATGCAAACAAGAACGATTTGACAATTCTTTGATACCATGTGATGGGAAATCCTCCTATATTCTAATTCCTCAATTGAAAGCATATGTTACATATTTATATACACTCATAACTCTATAGATTAGAAATGTTTTAATGTAGAAAAGACCATATAATTAGATCTCCTCTAATTAGGTTACCTAATACCAAGTCTCCTAACATACAAGCTTTAGATTTAATATTATCCATAACTCTAATAAGAAAGTACATCATCGGATTGTTCAAGTTGCTTTTGTAGCTTAACAATTAAATGAATTAACAGTAAGTGTTGAACTTCTAAGGCAACTTACAATTAAATGAAATACATCTGATATTATTAACCTAGAAATAAAACTCCACAGTCCACAAAAAAATATCAAAAAACGTTAAATATTTGATTCAAAGCTTTAGATTCTTATAATTTTACTGCTCCTAAAGTTCTTGTTCAATAGAACAATAATTCCACACAAAATTTTCTTAAGCTTAGCAGACCCTCTTCTACCTTCTCCAGAGAAACCCTAAATAAAATTTAATAACGTCCACAAAATTAAGTATAGTTCAAATTCAAATTCCTCAAGAACCTCTGTCTTACCTCCAACTCCATGATTTACAATCATTCAAAAATTTACATTTATCCAAACTATTCTACCTGTATGACAGAATCATGTCAGCACGGATCTTAAAGGAGGTTGAAGGACGTGGACATGTGTCAAGGAAGAGGGGCCCACAGTCAAAGGCCGCGAAGACCAGATCAACGGAAGTAATTCGACTTGTGAGTTCATAATCAATGCCAAGACAAGAAAAAAACTTTGTAAAAGGTTCATCACATCGGCCGTCTCTAAATATTGCCCGATCGACGCAATAGACTGAACGAAGGAAGAAACCCTATGTCAGACGAAGAAAGAAGATTGTACCGTGGCTAGGTCAAACAAAAGGCGTGTTCAGTCAAGAAACACTTAGGCGATCCTTATGTCATTCGACCCACCAATTTCGAACGAAGGGATTTTATACGAATGATCGAAAGTTCCCTCGTTCGAGCAATTTATTCTGTTGACAAGGTTGTAAGCATTAATTGCAAAAAAGACTTTAATACCCATGTACCTCTTCTTCAGACGAGGGGTATTAGATTTAATTGTACATTTCAAATATCCCTTATATGAATAGGGATATTTATAAATAGGGGACCCTTTTATAAATAAAGGGTTACATGCTCTCACTCCACCGTTCACTCTTCCTCTCATTCTTTCTAAGCTCTACTCCTCAGGTGTGATTTGCTAAACAATTTAGGACTCAACACCCTAAATAGGGCAGTGAGCGTGGAATCATGTCATCAACAAGAAGAACACGGTGCGGAGAAGAAACTGCAGCACAAGAAGAAGCTCATGGTCAAGCAGTAAACATGGATGTCACAAGAGAGATTGTATGACAACAAATGTTGGATATGAAAGAGCGGATAATGTTGGACATGAGGAACCAGTTAGAAGAGAAGGACCGGTGCCCAACGGTCGAAGGTCACAGCCAATGGAAGAGGATTCCCACTACTAGGACATTGTCGGATCCACTCCGGTAGATAGACACCGTACTGCACGAACCATAGTCCTTCGTCGTGCCGAAAACACATTCTTCCCGCAAATCTCTGAGGTTGAAACCCCGGAGAAGCNGGAAGAGGATTCCCACTACTAGGACATTGTCGGATCCACTCCGGTAGATAGACACCGTACTGCACGAACCATGGTCCTTTGTCGTGCCGAAAACACATTCTTCCCGCAAATCTTTGAGGTTGAAACCCCGAAGAAGTTTCAAAACCCCAATCTCGATTCTTATAAAGGTCTCACCGACCAAGCCGACCATGTAGCCGCTTTCAAATCAACAGTCAGCATATTGAAAATCACCAACGTGTTCAAATTTTGTTTGCTCCTAGCAAGCTGAGGAAATCGGCCCTCAGGTGGTTCAACACCCTCCCGGCGAGAACCATCCCTTCTTTCACTGAATTCAAAAGGTTGTTTGTGGTCCACTTCAATAGGGCACAAAAGCCATGAAAGAAATCCTAGGCTTTGCTGCAAATCAAACAGAGGGAGAGAGAGACTCTCTTCTTGATATTACAAGGTTCCGACGAGAAATGTTGGAGATGCAGAATCTGAAACCCCTGATTGCACAAACTGACCTGACGCAAGGAGTAAGAGGAGAAAATTTCAATTACGCCATAGGCCTAGACGAGCCTAAATCTCTAGTGAGTTACTGGAAATGGCTAACCATCACATTGCTGTGGAGGAATACGCCGACAACTACCAAGAGGAGACCATTAATCCCCAATTGAAAAAGAGGGCAACAACGATCGGAGAGTAAAAGAAGGTCCTCGTCCTTCCGCCCGTCCGCGTTATGAAAACAACCAGCCACACAGGAAAAAAGGAAGCGCCAAGAGCAACGACCGATNCCCAATTGAAAAAGAGGGCAACAACGATCGGAGAGTAAAAGAAGGTCCTCGTCCTTCCGCCCGTCCGCGTTACGAAAACAACCAGCCACACAGGAAAAAAGGAAGCGCCAAGACCAACGACTGAGACGATCGGGTTCGATCTCTTGACTAACGAATGACTCATAACAACGAGCGACCGCCAACATAGCAAGAGGTACCCAAAATGACTCCACTAAAGATTTTGATGGCCGAATTAGTGGAAGCCATCCAGGATAAACAATATTACAAAAAGCATTAGCTGATGAGGGTCGGGAGTTCGACATGGAACCCAAACAAGTTTTGTGCCTATCATAAAGATCATGGCCACAATAGCGAAGAATGTAGGCACCTCAGGAGGCTTGCCAAAGATTTGATTGAAGTTGGAAAACTAAAACAACTCGTGGTCTCCAAAGCAAAACACCCGTCGGCAAGGGAAGGCCCCAGCTGGTGCAGTCCCATACGAACTCATTTGAATTATTGTCATTCGGTTCGCGGAAATAATATCAGCGATATTTGGAAAAGGTGGGAAATCTTCCCGATGCTCCAATTTGAAGAGAACCCGAATAAGAGATTTATGNGTCTCCAAAGCAAAACACCCGTCGGCAAGGGAAGGCCCCAGCTGGTGCAGTCCCATACGAACTCATTTGAATGATTGTCATTCGGTTCGCGGAAATAATATCAACGATATTTGGAAAAGGTGGGAAATCTTCCCGATGCTCCAATTTGAAGAGAACCCGGATAAGAGATTTATGAGCAACTGCTCTCCACCCACGTCGAACGACACATCCCTCATCACATTCACAGATGAAAATTTGTCAAAAAAAGGAAACTCTTACAATGACGTTTTCGTCGTCACAACTATGATTAATGACGACCAGGTTGCTAATATCCTCAAGGACACTAGAAGCTCGGTGAATATTTTCTTCAAAACAGTGTTTGATAAACTTGGCAAGCTCGATGGATGTCAACATCATCTGACCCCCTGTATGATTTTTCAGGCGACAGGAAAGAATCCCTCAGAGTGATCGCTTTGACAACCACTTGCAGAGAAGGAAATAAGAAATTTGCAAGAACCAAAAACTTTCTAGTGGTCAACTCTCCGCCCACGTGCAACACTGTCTTCGGTCGACCACTGCTGAACAATCGACATGCAGTTACATCAACCAACCATGTAGCAGTAATATTTTCAGGAGACGAGAAGTCATTATNTCGACATCATCTGACCCCCTGTATGATTTTTCAGGCGACAGGAAAGAATCCCTCAGAGTGATCGCTTTGACAGCCACTTGCGGAGAAGGAAATAAGAAATTTGCAAGAACCAAAAACTTTCTAGTGGTCGACTCTCCGCCCACATGCAACACTGTCTTCGGTCGACCACTGCTGAACAATCGACATGCAATTACATCAACCAACCATGTAGCAGTAAGATTTTTAGGAGACGAGAAGTCATTACCGCTTGAGGAAACTTGGAGCAGTTGTGAAAATGTTACCTTCGGGCAGTAAGAGCGCCGACCAAGAATCGTTTGACTTGCAAAGCTAGAGAGGAGGCCTCGAGACCAAAGAGACCAATATTCAAATCCCCACTACGGACGACGAGACGGTTAAATTTTTTTTATCATTGAAGTTTTTGACGCATAGTCGATCTACTCGTCCAGACCCTCAAGATAAACCGAGACGTCTTCGCTTAGTCTGTCGCAGAGATGCTAGGAGCTTCAGTTGAAATCATTTGTCACCGACTGAAAGTCAACCCTGCCGCGTAACTAGCAAAGCAAAAGCTGAGGTCGTCAGCCACTAGATTGGTCGAGCCGATTTGTGAAGAGGAGAAAAAACTGAAGGATACAGGTTACATCCAATAAGTGCAGTATCCGACCAATTCATGATGCAAAAGGTCAACGAGAAATAGTGAATGTGCGTCGACTTCACCAACCTAAACACTGTTTGCCCCAAGAATAGTTATCCACTGCTAAGGATTGACGCGTTGGTAGATTCAGTCGCCGAACATTCTGCGATGAGCTTCTTCGATGCCCTTTCAAAATACCACAAAATTAAGTTGCACTATGCAGATGCAGAGAAGATGGCCTTCATCACTTGGGAGGGAGTGTTTTGCTATAATGTAATATCATTTGGGCTTAAGAACGCTAGGGCTACTTACTAGCGACTGATGAATTTAACATTCTCAAAACAGAAAGTAAGAAATGTTGACGTATATGTCGAGATGTACTAGTAAAAAGTAAAACGACTGAACAACGCATAAAAGACTTAATAAAAAACATTCAAAACCCTTAGAAAATTTAATATGAAACCAAATCCCCTAAAATGCATCTTCGGAGCCTCGACTGGAAAGTTTCTAGGTTACCTTCTGACCATCGAAGGTATCAAGGCAAAAACAAAAAAGGTACAAGCATTGCTGAACATGTCCTCCCCATGAAGCATGAAGGAGTTGCAGAGGTTGACCAAATGAATAGCGAGCCTTAACTGATTCATCTCCAAGTTGGGCGACAAGTGTACAACATTCTTCAAAACCTTGAAAAAGACTAAACATTTCGAATGGTTCGCTGAATGCGAACAGGCATTCCAAAAGCTCAAGTAGTCATTGGCTTCTCTGCCATTTCTTCAGAGCTCAAAGTCGGATGAGAGCTCTCCTAATAACTGAGAGTTGAGCCCAAAGCGGTCAGTTCGATACTAATCCAAGAATAACTTGGGAAGCAATTTCCAATATATTATACTAGTTGAGTCATGATAAACCCCAAAACCAGGTTAGTCTTCTACTAGAACACTCCGATCGGCTCAAATGGGCAGTGGAGCTGAGCGAGTTTGACATCTCCTACATACCTCAGACAGCAATCAAAGCTCAAGCAGTAGCGAATTTCCCAGAAGCACACGAATCAAACAAAGGAGAGCGAAACCAAGGATTGCACACCAAGGATCATGCATGGATCTTACATACCATCGGAGCTTCAGACAAAACAACTTTAGAGCTCGGACTCGCTTTAAGCAATCCATCCGGGGAACACTACTATTAGTCAATTGCGAGTTTGACGTCACAAATAATCAAGCGAAATACGAAGCTCTAGTCGATGACCTACACCTCGCATACGATATGGGAGCGTTTACATTCATGTAAAATCAGACTTGCAACTCATAGTCAACCACGTGAACGGAGAGTTCGAAGCTCGAGACAAAGTGATGGCCAAGTACCTCAACAAAGTAAAGACAAATATCAGAAAGCTCGCATACTTCAAAATCGAACACATCGAGCAAGAGGAGAACCAAGTAGTAGACCTCTTGCCCAAGTGCATCCTTCTGGGAAGAGGAACTCCTCAGAGATTGATCCGGTCGACTATTGAAGAATCTGAGGCGATAGAAGTATCAACTGAAATACCGAGAAGTTGGATAGGCCCATACATCCGTTACTTGGAAAATGGGAAACGGTCGAACGTGGTCACTAATCCGAAGCATTTTAAAATCAAAGCGATTTAGTACTAAATGATGGAAGGAAAGTTCTTTAAAAGATCAATTACCTCTCTGTCTTTAACATGCATGAGAGAAGACGAGGTTAAAGGCACCCTCCTTGAAAAGTTTTTCTTTTCCCCTTAGGTCAAGAGCATCTTCCGGGATGTACATTTAGGCGAATGTGGGAGTCACTCAGGGGGAGGATCTTGGCTCATCAAATACAATGCCAAGGGTACTTCTGGCCTGTACTGCCTGAAGAACGCAGAATAAATTGGGAGAAAGTGCGAGCAATGCCAAAAATACAGTCCCCCTAAAACAAGAACAGGCCTGCAAGTTGCGAACTATAACAACATTGGCCCTTCGCCACTAGGGGACTAGATATCCTTGGGTCGTTTCCACCCTTAAGGGACTCACTCGATAGAAGCCAAGGCGCTCACTCGAATCACCGCCGCCATCGTACGAAATTTTATTTCGACAGAACTCATCAATCGATATGGGTTGCCATTAGTTATCATAACCGATAACGACACACACTTCGCCGATAAAAACGTAAGAGATTTATGTTAGTACCAGAGAAAAAACCTACAATTTGCATATGTACATCCTCGCATCAAAGATCAAGTTGAAGTGGCCAACAAAATTATCCTAAAACTCTTAAGAAAGAAGGTTAAAGGGGTGAAGAGAAGCTGGTCGGACCTCCTGCCATCGGCACTATAGGTCATCCGAACGACACCTTCAATGGCAACAGGATATACTCCTTTCACGCTAACCCACGGTATGGAGGCAGCGTTGTCAATGGAATACAACCTTCACAGCCTAAGAACCGTCATGGTCTCTACCTTCGACGAGGAGCGAATTGGCAAGAGATCAATGATGAAGGGATTACACTACAATTGATCTTACTAAAGAAGTCTATACCGACTCAGCTCTTCGCCACGAAGAGGTTAAGAGGCGCATCGCCCGATACTTCAACAAACAAGTATGAGAAAAATCCTTAACTACAGAGGACTTTGTCCTGAAAAAACCCAACCAGCCGCCTGAGGACAAGCGGTCGACAAACTTGACCAAACATGGACAGGGTCATTCATCATCAGCTAGAGAGTCTCCCCAGAAGCATAACAACTCAAGACATATATGGGGAATGGTGTAACCTAGAACCTAGAGCAGAGATGATCTCAAACAATTCATTCCTTAAAGGACTTCTTGGACAAACATGAATGAAGATAATAAAGAACTTCCATTTTGACATTTTTTACTCTATTTCTTTAATTTTTGTACACCATGAACACGTTTTACAGGCATCTTAAGGCATAGAAGACACTTAAGAAAATTGAAGAGCTCAAACGCTCCGCCCACACGTACGAGCGACCGGAGAACTTGAACTGACTAAGCAACCCAAAGACTTCCCTTTGGGGCCAACAAACTAAAGACTCATTCGGAACGAGCAACATAAAAACTCCATTCCAGAGCAAGGAATCTAAAGACCCTCATCCGAGGCAAGCAACATAAAGACTCCCCTCCGAAGCGAGTAACATAAAGACTCCACTCCTTGAAAGGTTTTTTTTTTCCTATAAAGACCCCTCGGGGGCAAGCAAACTAAAGACTCCCCTCCAATGCGAGTAATCTAAAAACTTTTATATGAGACATATTTTAAAGACTCGCCATCAAAATTCACATAAACTATCCAAAAAATAATAATAATATATAAAAACAATGCGAGAAACGAACAGTAAAAAATCCATATTTCATTAAATTCTAAACATTAAAATTATAGTTGTACATTAGAAAAGGAAACTCCCCGCCTCTTTACTACAAAACATAAGTAATCTTAGAAGCGAGAGATCAAAGAGCCCCCTCTTCGATCGATTCACTCCTAGAGTCACCAACGAATTTTTTGGCTGTAGGTGTCGGAATGAACAAGAGCTCAGCAAACTCGCCCAGGTTCGCATACTTGGCGTCAACCATGTCAAGCCTTATTAATTGGTTGACAGCAAACTTAGTACTAAGGTGAAACTATACTTCACTCTCTTCGCAGAGAGATCCTCAGCCGTGCACAATGAGGCCACCCTTGTGAACAATTCCACATTTTCGAGCACAACTAAGAGCCACCCTGAGGCCCCCGTCAGGTTATACTCCGCATCAGCGAGGCTAGCCTCAGCTTCGTCTGCCCGCCGCGAAGCCTTCATAAGGCGAGTTTTGGCAACCCTTGCCTTCTTCCTAACATGTGTGGTTTCAACAACAATATCCAAGTGAAGGTTAGAGAAGTAATGGGCTGACGTTGTTCCCAGTCACTAATATCGAATGACAATGCGACATAACTCAAAAGGGTTGAGATTGTCCAGTTTCTCCTTGAAACCTTCCGATCACAGTGTGTCTGTGAGCTCCGTTGCATGAGCCTCCACTCTCGGACCACGGTCGAACTAATCCCTTTCATAAGTCGATCAAGGCAAAGCGAGAATCCCTCTAGACGAAAGCTTTGGGCCCCTCTGTCTGCATCGAAATCCATTCATCACTCCCCCCGAAAGGCGAAGAGAGGCAAATCCATATCGGTTGTCGTACATTTCCCTTCTCTTCATCGGGATTCCTCGAAGGCTGGGAGGCTAGGCTCAGGCCAGATCCAGTACCTAACTCATCTCACTTAACTTTAGGACTTACAGTTATCGCCNAAGAAGAGTTTCACAATTTTATTCAAATTTCAACAACTGATGAGACCAAACTTGTTACACCATATTTCTATTTCACAACCATGATTATCACCAAATATGAGATTAAGTACAGATGAGCCGAAGGGCGAGACAAATTCCATATGAAGCAGATGAAGGTGACGCAGAAGCCAAAAAAAGCATCCGATAAAGTCAAACAAAAAAGAAGGTAAAACAGCCAAACAAAATAGCCGGCATAGTCGTCCTAAGCAGACGAAGATGAAGAGTGATGGTGCAGTCAAAGAAGTTGACGAAGTCGAACAGGAAGATGACAAGCAACAAAGATGTCGAAAACAAAGCAGACAAATTGCTTTTGTACGAAGCCCACGTTGAACGAAGACGAAGTTGAATGTGAGGTCGATGCAGATGAAGTTGAACAACATAGACACATAGATGAAAACTACAACATAGTTGATGTCACCTTGGGATGCAGACGAAGTCGTTCATGCCCTTGCTGGCGACGTCGTTCAAAGAAGATAAACACTAAGGAACGACCTGGGGCAGAAGACGAATGATTCTCAAATACTAACAAAGAAGACAAAAGATGCAAACAAGAACGATTTGACAATTCTTTGATACCATGTGATGGGAAATCCTCCTATATTCTAATTCCTCAATTGAAAGCATATGTTACATATTTATATACACTCATAACTCTATAGATTAGAAATGTTTTAATGTAGAAAAGACCATATAATTAGATCTCCTCTAATTAGGTTACCTAATACCAAGTCTCCTAACATACAAGCTTTAGATTTAATATTATCCATAACTCTAACAAGAAAGTACATCATCGGATTGTTCAAGTTGCTTTTGTAGCTTAACAAGATATGCAAAAAAATTATGAATTAACAGTAAGTGTTGAACTTCTAAGGCAACTTACAATTAAATGAAATACATATGATATTATTAACCTAGAAATAAAACTCCATAGTCCACAAAAAATATCAAAAAACGTTGAATATTTGATTCAAAGCTTTAGATTCTTATAATTTTACTGCTCCTAAAGTTTTTGTTCAATAGAACAATAATTCCACACAAAATTTTCTTAAGCTTAGCAGACCCTCTTCTATCTTCTCCAGAGAAACCCTAAATAAAATTTAATAACGTCCACAAAATTAAGTATAGTTCAAATTCAAATTCCTCAAGAACCTCTGTCTTACCTCCAACTCCATGATTTACAATCATTCAAAAATTTACATTTATCCAAACTATTCTACCTGTATGACAGAATCATGTCAGAACGGATCTTAAAGGAGGTTGAAGGACGTGGACATGTGTCAAGGAAGGGGGGCCCACAGTCAAAGGGCGCGAAGACCAGATCAACGGAAGTAATTCGACTTGTGAGATCATAATCAATGCCAAGACAAGAAAAAAACTTTGTAAAAGGTTCATCACATCGGTCGTCTCTAAATATTGCCCGATCGACGCAATAGACTGAACGAAGGAAGAAACCCTATGTCAGACGAAGAAAGAAGATTGTAACGTGGCTAGGCCGAACAGAAGGCGTGTTCAGTCAAGAAACACTAAGACGATCCTTATGTCATTCGACCCACCAATTTCGAACGAAGGGATTTTATACGAATGATCGAAAGTTCCCTCGTTCGAGCAATTTATTCTGTTGACAAGGTTGTAAGCATTAATTGCAAAAAAGACTTTAATACCCATGTACCTCTTCTTCAAACGAGGGGTATTAGATTTAATTGTACATTTCAAATATCCCTTATATGAATAGGGATATTTATTAATAGGGGACCCTTTTATGAATAAAGGGTTACATGCTCTCACTCCACCGTTCACTCTTCCTCTCATTCTTTCTAAGCTCTATTCCTCAGGTGTGATTTGCTGAACAATTTAGGACTCAACACCCTAAATAGGGTAGTGAGCGTAGAATCATGTCATCAACAAGAAGAACACGGTGCGGAGAAGAAACTGCAGCACAAGAAGAAGCTCATGGTCAAGCAGTAAACATGGATGTCACAAGAGAGATTGTATGACAACAAATGTTGGATATGAAAGAGCGGATAACGCTGGACATGAGGAACCAGTTAGAAGAGAAGGACCGGTGCCCAACGGTCGAAGGTCACAGCCAATGGAAGAGGATTCCCACTACTAGGACATTGTCGGATCCACTCCGGTAGATAGACACCGTACTGCACGAACCATAGTCCTTCGTCGTGCCGAAAACACATTCTTCCCGCAAATCTCTGAGGTTGAAACCCCGGAGAAGCTTCAAAACCCCAATCTCGATTCTTATAAAGGTCTCACCGACCAAGCCGACCATGTAGCCGCTTTCAAATCAACAGTCAGCATATTGAAAATCACCAACGTGTTCAAATTTTGTTTGCTCCTAGCAAGCTGAGGGAATCGGCCCTTAGGTGGTTCAACGCCCTCCCGGCGAGAACCATCCCTTCTTTCACTGAATTCAAAAGGTTGTTTGTGGTCCACTTCAATAGGGCACAAAAGCCATGAAAGAAATCCTAGGCTTTGCTGCAAATCAAACAGAGGGAGAGAGAGACTCTCTTCTTGATATTACAAGGTTCTGACGAGAAATGTTGGAGATGCAGAATTTGAAACCCCTGATTGCACAAACTGACCTGACGCAAGGAGTAAGAGGAGAAAATTTCAATTACGCCATAGGCCTAGACGAGCCTAAATCTCTAGTGAGTTACTGGAAATGGCTAACCATCACATTGCTGTGGAGGAATACGCCGACAACTACCAAGAGGAGACCATTAATCCCCAATTGAAAAAGAGGGCAACAACGATCGGAGAGTAAAAGAAGGTCCTCGTCCTTCCGCCCGTCCGCGTTATGAAAACAACCAGCCACACAGGAAAAAAGGAAGCGCCAAGAGCAACGACCGATACGATCGGGTTCGATCTCTTGACTAACGAATGACTCATAACAACGAGCGACCGCCAACATAGCGAGAGGTACCCAAAATGACTCCACTAAAGATTTTGATGGCCGAATTAGTGGAAGCCATCCAGGATAAACAATATTACAAAAAGCATTAGCTGATGAGGGTCGGGAGTTCGACATGGAACCCAAACAAGTTTTGTGCCTATCATAAAGATCATGGCCACAATAGCGAAGAATGTAGGCACCTCAGGAGGCTTGCCAAAGATTTGATTGAAGTTGGAAAACTAAAACAACTCGTGGTCTCCAAAGCAAAACACCCGTCGGCAAGGGAAGGCCCCAGCTGGTGCAGTCCCATACGAACTCATTTGAATGATTGTCATTCGGTTCGCGGAAATAATATCAGCGATATTTGGAAAAGGTGGGAAATCTTCCCGATGCTCCAATTTGAAGAGAACCCGGATAAGAGATTTATGGCAACTGCTCTCCACCCACGTCGAACGACACATCCCTCATCACATTCACAGATGAAAATTTGTCAAAAAAAGGAAACTCTTACAATGACGTTTTCGTCGTCACAACTATGATTAATGACGACCAGGTTGCTAATATCCTCAAGGACACTAGAAGCTCGGTGAATATTTTCTTCAAAACAATGTTTGATAAACTTGGCAAGCTCGCTGGATGTCGACATCATCTGACCCCCTGTATGATTTTTCAGGCGACAGGAAAGAATCCCTCAGAGTGATCGCTTTGACAACCACTTGCAGAGAAGGAAATAAGAAATTTGCAAGAACCAAAAACTTTCTAGTGGTCAACTCTCCGCCCACGTGCAACACTGTCTTCGGTCGACCACTGCTGAACAATCGACATGCAATTACATCAACCAACCATGTAGCAGTAATATTTTCAGGAGACGAGAAGTCATTATCGCTTGAGGAAACTTGGAGCAGTTGTGAAAATGTTACCTTCGGGCAGTAAGAGCGCCGACCAAGAATCGTTTGACTTGCAAAGCTAGAGAGGAGGCCTCAAGACCAAAGAGACCAATATTCAAATCCCCACTACGGACGACGAGACGGTTAAATTTTTTTTATCATTGAATTTTTTGACGCATAGTCGATCTACTCGTCCAGACCCTCAAGATAAACCGAGACGTCTTCGCTTAGTCTGTCGCAGAGATGCTAGGAGCTTCAGTTGAAATCATTTGTCACCGACTGAAAGTCAACCCTGTCGCCTAACTAGCAAAGCAAAAGCTGAGGTCGTCAGCCACTAGATTGGTCAAGCCGGTTTGTGAAGAGGAGAAAAAACTGAAGGATACAGGTTACATCCGATAAGTGCAGTATCCGACCAATTCATGATGCAAAAGGTCAACGAGAAACAGTGAATGTGCGTCGACTTCACCAACCTAAACATTGTTTGCCCCAAGAATAGTTATCCGCTGCTAAGGATTGACGCGTTGGTAGATTCAGTCGCCGAACATTCTGCGATGAGCTTCTTCGATGCCCTTTCAAAATACCACAAAATTAAGTTGCACTATGCAGATGCAGAGAAGATGGCCTTCATCACTTGGGAGGGAGTGTTTTGCTATAATGTAATATCATTTGGGCTTAAGAACGCTAGGGCTACTTACTAGCGACTGATGGATTTAACATTCTCAAAACAGAAAGTAAGAAATGTTGACGTATATGTCGAGATGCACTAATAAAAAGTAAAACGACTGAACAACACATAAAAGACTTAATAAAAAACATTCAAAACTCTTAGAAAATTTAATATGAAACCAAATACCCTAAAATGCATCTTCGGAGCCTCGACTGGAAAGTTTCTTGGTTACCTTCTGACCATCGAAGGTATCAAGGCAAAAACAAAAAAAGGTACAAGCATTGCTGAACATGTCCTCCCCATGAAGCATGAAGGAGTTGCAGAGGTTGACCAGATGAATAGCGAGCCTTAACTGATTCATCTCCAAGTTGGGCGACAAGTGTGCAACATTCTTCAAAACCTTGAAAAAGACTAAACATTTCGAATGGTTCGCTGAATGCGAACAGGCATTCCAAAAGCTCAAGTAGTCATTGGCTTCTCTGCCATTTCTTCATAGCTCAAAGTCGGATGAGAGCCCTCCTAATAACTGAGAGTTGAGCCCAAAGCGGTCAGTCTGATACTAGTCCAAGAATAACTTGGGAAGCAATTTCCAATATATTATACTAGCTGAGTCATGATAAACCCCAAAACCAGGTTAGTCTTCTACTAGAACACTCCGATTAGCTCAAATGGGCAGTGGAGCTGAGCGAGTATGACATCTCCTACATACCTCAGACAGCAATCAAAGCTCAAGCAGTAGCGAATTTCCCAGAAGCACACGAATCAAACAAAGGAGAGCGAAACCAAGGATTGCACACCAAGGATCATGCATGGATCTTACATACCATCGGAGCTTCAGACAAAACAACTTTAGAGCTCGGACTAGCTTTAAGCAATCCATCCGGGGAACACTACTATTAGTCAATTGCGAGTTTGACGTCACACATAATCAAGCGAAATACGAAGCTCTAGTCGATGACCTACACCTCGCATACAATATGGGAGCGTTTACATTCATGTGAAATCAGACTTGCAACTCATAGTCAACCACGTGAACGGAGAGTTCGAAGCTCGAGACAAAGTGATGGCCAAGTACCTCAGCAAAGTAAAGACAAATATTAGAAAGCTCGCATGCTTCAAAATCGAACACATCGAGCAAGAGGAGAACCAAGTAGTAAACCTCTTGCCCAAGTGCATCCTTCTGGGAAGAGGAACTCCTCAGAGATTGATTCGGTCGACTATTGAAGAATCTGAGGAGATAGAAGTATCAACTGAAATACCGAGAAGTTGGATAGGCCCATACATCCGTTACTTGGAAAATGGGAAACGGTCGAACGTGGTCACTAATTCGAAGAATTTTAAAATCAAAGCGACTTAGTACTAAATGATGGAAGGAAAGTTCTTTAAAAGATCAATTACCTCTCTGTCTTTAACATGCATGAGAGAAGACGAGGTTAAAGGCACCCTCCTTGAAAAGTTTTTCTTTTCCCCTTAGGTTAAGAGCATCTTCCGAGATGTACATTTAGGCAAATGTGGGAGTGGGAGTCACTCAGGGGGAGGATCTTGGCTCATCAAATACAATGCCAAGGGTACTTCTGGCCTGTACTGCCTGAAGAACGCAGAATAAATTGGGAGAAAGTGCGAGCAATGCCAAAAATACAGTCCCCCTAAAACAAGAACAGGCCTGCAAGTTGCGAACTATAACAACATTGGCCCTTCGCCACTGGGGGACTAGATATCCTTGGGTCGTTTCCACCCTTAAGGGGCTCACTCGATAGAAGCCAAGGCGCTCACTCGAATCATCGCCGCCATCGTACGAAATTTTATTTCGACAGAACTCATCATTCGATACGGGTTGCCATTAGTTATCATAACTGATAACGACACACACTTCGCCGATAAAAACGTAAGAGATTTATGTTAGTACCAGAGGAAAAACCTACAATTTGCATATGTACATCCTCGCATCAAAGATCAAGTTGAAGTGGCCAACAAAATAATCCTAAAACTCTTAAGAAAGAAGGTTAAAGGGGTGAAGGGAAGCTGGTCGGACCTCCTGCCATCGGCACTATAGGTCATCCAAACGACACCTTCAATGACAACAGGATATACTCCTTTCATGCTAACTCGCGGTATGGAGGCAGCGTTGTCAATGGAATACAACCTTCACAGCCTAAGAACCGTCACGGTCTCTACCTTCGACGAGGAGCGAATTGGCAAGAGATCAATGATGAAGGGATTACACTACAATTGATCTTACTAAAGAAGTCTGTACCGACTCAGCTCTTCGCCACGAAGAGGTTAAGAGGCGCATCGCTCGATACTTCAACAAACAAGTATGAGAAAAATCCTTAACTACAGAGGACTTTGTCCTGAAAAAACCCAACCAGCCGCCTGAGGACAAGCAGTCGACAAACTTGACCAAACATGGACAGGGTCATTCATCATCAGCTAGAGAGTCTCCCCAGAAGCATAACAACTCAAGACATATATGGGGAATGGTGTAACCTAGAACCTAGAGCAGAGATGATCTCAAACAATTCATTCCTTAAAGGACTTCTTGGACAAACATGAATGAAGATAATAAAGAACTTCCATTTTGACATTTTTTACTCTATTTCTTTAATTTTTGTACACCATGAACACGTTTTACAGGCAACTTAAGGCATAGAAAACACTTAAGAAAATTGAAGAGCTCAAACGCTCCGCCCACACGTACGAGCGATCGGAGAACTTGAACTGACTAAGCAACCCAAAGACTTCCCTTTGGGGCCAACAAACTAAAGACTCTCATTCGGAACGAGCAACATAAAAACTCCATTCCAGAGCAAGGAATCTAAAGACCCTCATCCGAGGCAAGCAACATAAAGACTCCCCACCGAAGCGAGTAACATAAAGACTCCCCTCCTTGAAAGGTTTTTTTTTTTTCCTATAAAGACCCCTCGGGGGCAAGCAAACTAAAGACTCCCCTCCAATGCGAGTAATCTAAAAACTTTTATATGAAACATATTTTAAAGACTCGCCATCAAAATTCACATAAACTATCCAAAAAATAAAAATAATATATAAAAACAATGCGAGAAACGAACAGTCNCGCTTGGAGGAGCTTGATATTCTCACAAAGATTAGTAATGAAATTCTTGTCTATATAATGACAAAAGACATCAATCTAAAAATATTATCTTTTCGCTTAGTCCCTCCCAATATCTTATCAATTCCATTCCAACCAAAATGTGCCAGAAAAACTAAAGTAGCATTGGCATCAACTACAAAATGATCCAACAATTTAGGTGAGTCGGGATCCACATCACATATCATTCCACAATAATACCATATTATAGTCATGCATATTGTTGTGTATTGTATCAGCAACTGAAGGGAGCTGACAATGAATCTTAGACTAATTCTTTGGTGTTCAGGTGCTTTAAAAAAAAATAAAAAAGTGTCATTGTTTAAGGAAAATAGTACCAAAAAGGGTGAATTAAAAAGAAAAATTTCTACATGAACAATGATTAATCAATGTGTATTAGGCCACTANCAAGTTTAACCAAGAATCAAGATTTGATCGAAGAAAAATCCTTTATTTCAATAAGTTTAATGAAAAAAAAAACACATGTTGGAAGTATCCTAATGTTGTTCAAGACCCAGAGCTAAACTAAAGGAATTCAATCATCAATATGTTCATTAAACACTAGACCAACAAATCCAACCATCTACATAATACAAGTTCCGAAGGATATGTCATTGATGTGCATCATTTATCAAGCCCATCACAGTAGAACGCATAACGACAAAAATCATGCTCTTTCCTTCCGATAAATTCAAGAAGGCAAATCAGGTCAATTTCTTGAATATGTGTTAAAGGAAAGAACATAAGAAAAAATGAATCCTAAATCAATCTTCACATTACAATGCAGATTTATGATCATTAAGTCCATTTCGCATAAATCACACGATCAACCTAATAAAAGCTCTGAAGGTTAGGTCATTGATGTGCATCATTTATCAAGCCCGTCAAAGTATAATGCATAATGACCAAATGCATGCTCTTTCCTTCCAACAAACCATGAAGGCAAATTAGGTCAATTTTGCAACTGTGTGTGTGTTAAAGAAAAAAACATTAGAAAGATGGTGTCTTAAATCAATCTTCACATTACAATGAGGATTTTTCATTGTTAAGTTTATCTCACATAAATCAATAAATTGATTTAATCTCAATTAGCTCAACAATTTATTATAGTTAGGCCAAAACAATTGCAAATTTGTCGTCAAAGTCTAGAGTGAAAGATGCACCCTCGCAATATCAACTACGAGACTTTGATGAATTATTTGGGGCAAATCACATATGCAAGAACATAAAAATAAAAGATGTCAGATTATTATTATTATTATATATACACACACGCGCGTTGTATGTGTGCCTGTAGGAGAATACAAATTTTAAGTTACATCAAACAAACATAATGAAATGCATTAAAACAAATGAGCTCGTAAATCTCGAAGTTGTTATCACTTCAAGAGTTTAAAGCTTAGCAGTCCATAACTCCATCATAGCACAAGTCAATGTAGCCTCAGAATCAACAAAAGCTTGGTGGTGGGTTTCACGGCAATGCTACTCTTATCTTAAAAGTTCAAGCCTATCTATAGTGCTTTACTTATAAGTTTGTCTTACAGGACATCAAGTCCTTAATCTCCTCCCAAAAATTATTTATCTTGGAAAGAAATACTCTCAATGTCAACTGCAATACTAGCCGGCATGTGACGATGTGGTTTCCTACCTTTGGTACACCTTTCAAATTCATTATGCACCAAGTTAGCAGCCGCTTGGAGGAGCTTGATATTCTCACAAAGATTAGTAATGAAATTCTTGTCTATATAATGACAAAAGACATCGATCTAAAAATATTATCTTTTCGCTTAGTCCCTCCCAATATCTTAAATCAATTCCATTCCAACCAAAATGTGCCAGAAAAACTAAAGTAGCATTGGCATCAACTACAAAATGATCCAACAATTTAGGTGAGTCGGGATCCACATCACATATCATTCCACAATAATACCATATTATAGTCATGCATATTGTTGTGTATTGTATCAGCAAAAGGAAGATGACAATGAATCTTAGACTAATTCTTTGGTGTTCAGGTGCTTTAAGAAAAAATAAAAAAGTGTCATTGTTTAAAGAAAATAGTACCAAAAAGGGAGAATTAAAAAGAAAAATTTCTACATGAACAATGATTAATCAATGTGTATTAGGCCACTAAAAAAAAGGAAGGCCCCAGTACTTCAATCATTCACTTAGTGCGTGGCAATTGCCCCTCATCGATATTTTGCTCAACCAAAATAATGGGAAAGGGTCCATCAAAAAGCTTTGTTCTATGAACGACATCCCCATGTTAGGACTAATGAGATCAAATGGATGCATACTTAATCAGCTCATCTTACAATCATCAAAAGAGAAACGACTAGCACCAATAGAGATTCAAAAAGATAAAAGTGGCACAAACCCAGAGGTAGAAGTTGTTGTGGTATAGGGCTTGTCGTCCAATTCATAGCAGCAAATAAAAAAGTGTTGAAAATGTATACACCCATGTGCAAATGAAGGAATATTAATATAGCATTGGATGACTCCTGAATTCACACTTTGGTTGGAGGATCATCCTCTTTATCTATTGCTTTATCATCACATCCATTTGCAGTCGTAGTCAAATAAAAGAAAGCATTGAATACAACAAAAATTGACCAAAATGAAAATAATAAATGGTGAAAATTAAAAGCAATAAAGTAATGAGGGTACCCCTATTGTTATTAGCATATGAAGAACTAAGTCGAGGCTTAAACAGTTTGGGACCACCAAAACTCTCGCTTGGAGTTTATCCTCTAGCACTGTGCTTCATCAAATGTTGAAAATATAGTCGCACCCATGTTATAGCCAGACAAAACTTTGGCATCTAGAGAAGCTAAACTTACTTGTCTTGTGTCAGTTATACCAAAGAAAAAAGGCAACCGTTTGTATAAGGTTGTTTGTAAAACTTGAATTGTCGAGCTAACCTGTTCAAATGATGCTCTTCCAAGGTCATTAACAAAAATGATGACATAAACATCAGTCAGATGTTAATGAAGTACTGGCAAATTATACTTATCTCCTTTTATAAAACAAAAAAGAATTTGCCTCTGCGATCTACACCATCAACTAAATAAACTTTCATCATGTTGTTCGACAGACCACATATGTATAGTTAATTCAATAAAAAAATTTGATCTACAACAAGGCATCAAACAAAGAAGAAAATGAGTACACACTCTCGCTCTAAAGTAATGTTAATAGTTGCATGATGACAAGATAACCTTTATTCAAGAAATATGGTAGATTTTCTGAATAGTCATTACTCCTTTTATATGGATATGAACTCAGGCATNTCAAGCATGTATCCAACTTGACGAGTTCAAGAGGCCCAAATTAATGAAGGTCTTCTCAATTGAGTGGGGGACCAAGGCAAAAATTAAAGGGATAGTCCTCATTCCAAATTTATTCCTTCAACAAGTTTAACCAAGAATCAAGATTTGATCGAAGAAAAATCCTTTATTTCAATAAGTTTAATGAAAAAAAAAAGCACATGTTGGAAGTATCCTAATGTTGTTCAAGTCCCAGAGCTAAACTAAAGGAATTCAATCATCAATATGTTCATTAAACACTAGACCAATAAATCCAACCATCTACATAATACAAGTTCCGAAGGATATGTCATTGATGTGCATCATTTATCAAGCCCATCACAGTAGAACGCATAACGACAAAAATCATGCTCTTTCCTTCCGATAAATTCAAGAAGGCAAATCAGGTCAATTTCTTGAATATGTGTTAAAGAAAAGAACATAAGAAAAAATGAATCCTAAATCAATCTTCACATTACAATGCAAATTTATGATCATTAAGTCCATTTCGCATAAATCACACGATCAACCTAATAAAAGCTCTGAAAATTAGGTCATTGATGTGCATCATTTATCAGCCCGTCAAAGTATAATGCATAATGACCAAATGCATGCTCTTTCCATCCAACAAACCATGAAGGCAAATTGGGTCAATTTTGCAACTGAGTGTGTGTGTTAAAGAAAAAAACATTAGAAAGATGGTGTCCTAAATCAATCTTCACATTACAATGAGGATTTTTCATTGTTAAGTTTCTCGCATAAATCAATAAATTGATTTAATCTCAATTAGCTCAACAATTTATTATAGTTAGGCCAAAACAATTGCAAATTTGTCGTCAAAGTCTAGAGTGAAAGATGCACCCTCGCAATATCAACTACGAGACTTTGATGAATTATTTAGGGCAAATCACATATGCAAGAACATAAAAATAAAAGATGTCAGATGATTATTATTATTATTATTATTATTATTATTATTATTATTATTATTATTACATATACACACGCGCGCGTTGTATGTGTGCCTATAGGAGAAAACAAATTTTAAGTTACATCAAACAAACATAATGAAATGCATTAAAACAAATGAGCTCTTAAATCTCAAAGTTGTTATCACTTCAAGAGTTTAAAGATTAGCAGTCCATAACTCCATCATAGCACAAGTCAATGTAGCCTCAGAATCAACAAAAGCTTGGTGGTGGGTTTCACGGCAATGCTACTCTTATCTTAAAAGCTCAAGCCTATCTATAGTGCTTTACTTATAAGTTTGTTTTACAGGACATCAAGTCCTTAATCTCCTCCCAAAAATTATTTATCTTGGAAAGAAATACTCTCAATGTCAACTGCAATACTAGCCGGCATGTGACGATGTGGTTTCCTACCTTTGGTACACCTTTCAAATTCATTATGCACCAAGTTAGCAGCCGCTTGGAGGAGCTTGATATTCTCACAAAGATTAGTAATGAAATTCTTGTCTATATAATGACAAAAGACATCGATCTAAAAATATTATCTTTTCGCTTAGTCCCTCCCAATATCTTA
>JXCR01096944.1:58136-72096 GCA_002079205.1 Phalaenopsis hybrid cultivar | reverse complement strand
AAGTAATAAAATAAAAATATTCTATATTAGGAAAGATGATATATCAAGATACATAAAGATAAAGTGAAAGACAGGCTGATGAAAATATATATATCTACATGCCAAAGTTAAACTCATACTCATCTACATTGACATCCAAGAATATTTAAAGGATCAACAAAACTTTTCGAGATTCATAAGGTCAACTAAAATATAACAAATATGATAAGCTTCAAGAGTACACCATATTTCTTAGGCCATCTTATTTCTAACAAATATGATCTGCTTCAAGAGTATGCTATGTTTCTTAGGGGGTATTTGTTGACTCACAAATTTAGGAGGAAAAAGAAGTTCAAAAAATTCCACTTACTTATTGTATCTATGGCCCATATCGAGCCCATACGCTCAGTCGCTCCTCACCCCACTAAAAAAAGAGTGTTATCATTCAGCCTCACTTCATATAAAAAAAACTCACTAAATCTCTCGTGATGTCTCCCGTTCTTTCCTCTCTTACCTGAACTCTGTAAATCATCTGTCGTAACAAAAGCAAGTCATGCTCGGGAGCTGCTAGAAGGCGTCAAAAAATTTGGTGGCAAGTGACGCAAGAGTTCTTACATGGGAGCTTGTTGAAAGACATCAATCAGAGATCATGAGGCAGCTTGCTGAAGAAGGCCTCAATCAGGCTGACAGGGTATGAAAGAGAAGAAGGGATCGTTAAGACTTAGGAATTTAAAGCCAAATTGCGGAGAAATGGGATTCAAGATTTTGTTTGATTTAGGTTTGTGCTTTACTCTCATTCTATGTCTCTCTTTTATTCTCTCCCTTATTTATATAGAGAACAAGAAAAAGAGGAATGAAAAAAAGGAGAATAAAGAAAATAAAGAAAATCATAAAAAGAAAAAAAATTGTGCATGCATTTCATCATCGCTAACCCATCGTACATGCAAGCCTAATAAAAAAACAAGGTAATCGCACTGATTATTGAGTACTTGAGCACATTGTTCTAAAATCGTAGTGAAATTCCATTGTTTGCATAATTCTCTTATGCAACTGACTCATATATACCTTTTATTGGCATGATGTGGAGAAGATTCGTACCCGCCTTTCTTGGTGCATATTGGAAAAGATGACCCAATCCCCCAAAACATAAGTAGTATACTTTGGCCTAAAATCTCATGGTTTTGTCCTATTGGCATAACCTTCTAGGAGATCAACCATCCCGGGAGTGTTGTAGTATAAACACGCATACAATTGTTGTTTTTTATGAGAGTCCAACGTACCAAAAGATGCCTTGATGTTTAAGAGTTCAATTTCATTCTACTTAAGAGATTCCATAGTCACCCCCATTTAAGTAACCACCATTCTCATTAGTATTCTTAACTCAAAATCATCCATCAAGTCGATAAGATTCCAGGAGCCGTCCCTACATATTTAAGAGGTTGCTCTCACCATGAAGCACTTTTATTTCATCTAGGGTTCAAGAGGTGGATCTCATAGCATAGCACTTTGTTTTCTATAAATAACATTTATAATAGCCCGAACTCTCAACTATTCAGATATTATCCACTTTGGCCTAATAGCATCACAATATTATTCCATTGGTATAACTTCCTAGGTGATCACCCCATCCTGAGAGTGATCTCATACGAGCATGTTTTATAATTTCTGATGAAATGATAACAGTTGCACAAAAAGAAAATTAGATATTTGTGAGTTCAACNTCATTTATAATAGCCCGAACTCTCAACTATTCAGATATTATCCACTTTGGCCTAATAGCATCACAATATTATCCCATTGGTGTAACTTCCTAGGTGATCACCCCATCCTGAGAGTGATCTCATACGAGCATGCTTATAATTTCTGATGAAATTATAACAGTTGCACAAAAAGAAAATTAGATATTTGTGAGTTCAAATTCATTATACTTGGGGGATTTCGCCTAAACAAAGACTCATAAATGCCTTCCTCAGTGTGGTGGGTTGACCAAAACTCCTCATGGATGTTCAATTTGCAACGGAGACGATAGGAGGATACTAAATTTTACACTAATAAATAACTTTTTATATTGTAAATACGACTAAAAAGAAAAAAGATTGTAAAATGACATTAAATAAATACTCAAAATGATATATGAAAGAAGAGAAAAAATCAATATATGATACAAAAATAGAACTAAAATTGAACGTAAAGGGAATTTGCAATAAACTTGAAAGTTAGCTCTCCTATGAACACGGAGGTTCTTAACTACAATAAGAATTTTCTCTCATACATTCGAAATCTTCAAGAATACATTCNAAAGAAGAGAAAAAATCAATATATGATACAAAAATAGAACTAAAATTGAACGTAAAGGGAATTTGCAATAAAATTGAAAGTTAGCTCTCCTATGAACATGGAGCTTCTTAACTACAATAAGAATTTTCTCTCATACATTCAAAATCTTCAAGAATACATTTGGTGAATTGCACATGGAATGAAAAAAATATATATATAGTTCCTACAAAGGCAGAGAGAAAAATAAAATTGATAAATTATTTTACCATTTAGATGGTACATTTGTATTCTCTAAGATAGATTTAAGAAAAGAATGCCATCAATTTAGGGTAGCATCAACCAATAATTTAGGGTGGACAAGCTTATTTTATGATAATATACATAAAATAAAGTAAAATAAATAAATAAATAATATACAACTTAAAACAGAATTTTTATTTTATTATGATGGATGAATTAAATAATTATTACAAAAATTTTCAATTTATTTTCTATTTTTTGATAATATTTTTTAATAGTTTTATAAGAAATTAAGTTAAATATTTTTTATTAATAAAAGTATTAGACAATCATTAGACAATAATCACCTACTCTACTATGCAATGGATGCTTCACAATTCTCATTGCCAAAAAGGCTCTCTTCATTATAGCAATAACAATTGATAAAGTTAATTCCTATGTAATAAGCTCGTAAGCCAGACAACACACATCATTCTTTAACTTAATAATTGTTTTTTCAAGATCGCCAATTCTATTTAGAGATGAGGATTCATCACCAGTGCACATATCAAAACTAAATATCACAAGCTTAACTATTAAAAATCCCTTGAATATAAATTCACAAGACAAATTAATTTATAGTTATCNTATTTAGAGATGAGGATTCATCACCAGTGCACATATCAAAACTAAATATCACAAGCTTAACTATTAAAAATCACTTGAATATAAATTCACAAGATAAATTAATTTATAGTTATAAAAAGTAGATCATAAATCCCTTAAGTTCAGATGCACCAAGCAGAAAAGCAACTCAATATTAGCTTCAGAGAAACGATCAATCAACTCATAAAAATTGCATGTCAATTATAATATAAAATAATTATAAGATAATTTCTTTGGTTTTTTTATATTAACCAAAAATAAGCCTTAAATGTAAAGTTTATAATCGGAACATCAAATTTACNTTAGCTTCAGAGAAACGATCAATCAACTCATAAAAATTGCATGTCAATTATAATATAAAATAATTATAAGATTATTTCTTTGGTTTTTTTATATTAACCGAAAATAAGCCTTAAATGTAAAGTTTATAATCGGAACATCAAATTTATAAACACTACATAAATGTGATACTTCATTCAATAAAGAATTATATTCATTCTCCCTCATCATTTGCAATCGTTGCTAGAATACTTGCATTACTTCTCTCGTAATCTCAATACTCAAATCAGTTTTTAAAATTGTTATAATTCATTTGTAATTCTCAAAATATCATTTAGATGTGTTTCAAATATAATGCCAAAAAATTCCATTGCATCCGTTAAAACATCAACTTCAACTGATTATTGATCTTATACATCTTCTTTGACAATATTAAGCACATCAAACACACAAATATACATTNCTCAAATCAGTTTTTAAAATTGTTATAATTCATTTGTAATTCTCAAAATATCATTTAGATGTGTTTCAAATACAATGCCAAAAAATTCCATTGCATCCGTTAAAACATCAACTTCAACTGATTATTAATCTTATACATCTTCTTTGACAATATTAAGCACATCAAACACACAAATATACATGTCATGAGACTAATTAAAATATGAAAAAGTAAATCCCAACAAGTGCCACTAAGTCATCACAAATTAGCCTAATAGTTCAGGCCTAGATCAATAATTAAACTTTCAGTACTAAGATGAAGAAGCACTTTGTTATGTTGAAAGGCTTTAAAAATCACTCTTTTTATAAACAACTCCAACAATATTTATAATTTTTTATATAAAATCAAAATGATAATCCACTTGACATTAATTCTTTACTACAAACTAGAAAACACAATTGAAGTTGATGAGTAAAATAGAGGATATAGATGAATGTGGATTATTATTATTAAGAATGAGTGTAGTCAAATCATGAAAATTTTCTAATATATTGGATGCCCGTTCATGGCTTTAACCATAGATCCAATAGAAGTACATTGAATTTTTGGCAAGTATACCCTCAAAAGCTACCTGAAATATACCTACACTAGTGGAGAAAATATGTATAACACTAATAATTCTCTTAATAACTTATTTCTTTCCATCAACATTCCTCGTCGCAATAGTTAATTGTTCCTTTAGAGCCACATCACAAGATTATTCCTTCACAAGAATAGAGAAGTAAGAATCATCAATATCATTCATGATGGAAAAAAAAATCTCATCAGTTACTGCAGAAAAAATATCTTTTTGAACCTTTGGTCAACTTAAACTTCATACTTACATTTTCAAATGTAACGTCTTTTTTACTGATTAGTTATGATTAGCAAAAAAATTTAAATAATTTCCAATAATTACCTTGATTTTATGATTTGAATAACACATCATAGTCCCGAAATGATAATTCTTGGAGTAGAAAGAATAGAATACAATTAACAACAAACCGCAGCCAACAAAATACAAAATATGTTTTAGTTATTTTAATCATTACTCAGCCACATGGTGGGAACACTTTATCATTGAGGCTTTCTTAAATCATCATATTTCTGCCTCACCTCATTGTAAGCACAATTATATTCTCTAACATAAGCTAAAAATCCATTTTTCTCTAATAATTTTTAAATTATTTATTAGCAAAAGAATCTTCACTGCCTTGAAGCTTAAATTCGATAGCAGAGATAGAAAACAACAGTTTTTATACTATACTTGTAACATTTTGGAATCCTTCAAACTGTTTTAAATTAAATCTTTGTGCAATATTACCCATCACCAAATATGTTTTATGAACTCTACCTTTTTCAATATCATCACAGCTCCAAATCAAATGTCGAACGTAGGATTCGCTATAAGATTATCAACATCAATCTTCACATATTCTTTCCTCTTCAAGTAATGATTCATTTGAACTATTAAAAGAAAATTGATATTCACCTTTAAATAATTACATGACTATTGAAAAATACCATCCACATGTATAAAAATAAATTTAGTAGTTAATTTTCATATCAACGATATGAATTATCTAAAATGACGATTCCATAGTTATTAGCCCTTAAGTATTTTTCTAGTGGGTTTACAACAATCACCTCTAAACAAATCTAGAAATCAAACAAAAATTAAAAAAATTAAATTAAGATCGTTAACTAATTAAATGTGCACTTATCCAAACAAAACTAAAACTAAGTTTTATTAAGGCTTATTCTNTTATTAGCCCTTAAGTATTTTTCTAGTGGGTTTACAACAATCACCTCTAAACAAATCTAGAAATCAAACAAATATTAAAAAAATTAAACTAAGATCGTTAACTAGTTAAATGTGCACTTATCCAAACAAAACTAAAACTAAGTTTTATTAAGGCTTATTCGATAGTTTTGACAATTAAATCAAGCACATATCTTTACATGAAAATTTATATAAATTCTAGCTACAACAAATCTCACAATGCTTGCTCCAAAATAAATTATATAAATTTATATTTTTTTTTATTCTATTTTTTAGTTGTTGTTATAGCATATATTCATGATTTTATAAAGAAGAAAAGTGAAACCTTCCTTAATAAAATCACCAGGAATCGATGAACTCCAAATATTTGTGCCATGATCTCTCACAAGAGAGTTTTTGTTATGTTCCAAATCAAATTTTAAAAGGTGGATTAAACTGCAAATAAGACATTGCCTAATGTCATGAACTTTAATATCATGTTTGAGCTTTCCGATAAACCTAAACCCCTAACTCATCATAATTATAAGAGAAAACTTTTGATTAAGGTTCATAATCAAAGTGTTAAATATCTAGCATATATTAGCAGCAATTAGGGTTTTAAATTGAAAAAAATTATCATCATGAGCTTAGAGCACATAATGGAAGAAATAATGACGAATTTGATCAATATCTTATAATTTTGTCATCCCAGATTGTCATGGCCCTTAATCTTCTTGGTCGGTGGAGATAAATGACACAGCCTAAATGAAAAAATTCCTTGTTGATAATTATGGCTTATTTTATTTAAGTTGACATAGTAGAATTGAAGTAAATTATTATTTACGGGAAGGAAAATTCAAGTCAATCTCATCTAACAAATGATTTTGTGTCCCATTAAATATAACATATGATTCTTAATTCAAAGGATCAAAACAATTAAAATCATACAAACTTAAGTCGTGACTATAATATAAATATAATTTTGCACCAAACTACTAAATAAANGTGTCCCATTAAATATAACATATGATTCTTAATTCAAAGGATCAAAACAATTAAAATCATACAAACTTAAGTTGTGACTATAATATAAATATAATTTTGCACCAAACTACTAAATAAGAAAGCTCAAATTATAATTGTTATTTTTCTATGGAAGCCATCTTGCGGTCAAATTACATGGATAAATGAGATGTGGGATGTCCTTGAGTATAATACATTGCGAGTAAACATAGCAAAATACTCGATATGATATTTGTTCTTTGTGAACTTGGATTAATCATAAATTTATCTCCATCGATAAGATATTACAAATAGTAAATGTAAAGTACCCTTAGCTTTTAATGATAAATTTTGCTTAAATATTTTGTTCTATAAATACCATAAAAATTTGATATTTTTATCATATTTTGGCCTCAAGNTCTTTGTGAACTTGGATTAATCATAAATTTATCTCCATCGATAAGATATTACAAATAGTAAATGTAAAGTACACTTAGCTTTTAATGATAAATTTTGCTTAAATATTTTGTTCTATAGATACCATAAAAATTTGATATTTTTATCATATTTTGGCCTCAAAATGAATTTTATTAAGATTTTGAGAATTTTAAAGGTATTCCCTCCGAAAGAGATTTTCTATCAACATAGTCATCACGAGGTCATAATTTTTCATATTATTCAAATTTATAATTATGTTGAAATTTATTATTTAAACATTATTATGGCATCAAACAGATCCACTATAGTCCTTATATGAAGAAGGATCGAACTAGCTCAATGAAAGCTCGGCCTCATCAAGTCAATCCTTAAGAGGAGAACCAAATTGGTTATATGGATTCAATCTTGTCAATTCATATCCTTGTAAGAGAAAACTAAATAAATGGACTCAATCTTGTTAGCTCGAGTTTTCATGAGAAAAAATAAACTAGCCAAATATAATTTACAACATTGTTATATAAACAATACAACCCACTTAAAGCGTGTATAATAATCAATTCAAGCTTCCTTTTTAAAAAAGAGATTTTGCATTTTTTAAATTATTTGTAGCTTCTCGAGAAAAGTTAAATTTTAGTTTTAGACTAACAACATTCTCCAATATTAGATTTAAATGTTTAGCATATTTGTTAAGACGTGTATTTTGGGTTTATTTTATGTCAGTCTAAGCATGTCACAACCTGTCCTGAGGCATGAAATCAATCAAGACGGGAACAGACAGTTGGACGGTATTAATCAAATTTTATATTTTTAATTTTCTATCTCTATTAATGATTCAAAAAGATAAATGAAAGAACCGCTAAAAATTAATTTTAAGTGGATATAAATTTATCTTAAGTCTGGTTGTTAGCGTCTTCTATAAACATTGTCTCTTCTATTATTCGTCCTTTAATCAACATATTAAACCAGAAATGTTAGTTTAAAACAACAGTGAGCTAATTAAAATCGTGAATACTCATGCTTCTAAACTATAGTAACACAATAAAAGAGAATAATATACATAACAGTTAAACTTTATTTAAATCAATCTAAGAGAGTTTGAAGGTTTGTACTATTTAATATGATCTTTCAATGAGACTCTAACCATTAAATGTGTCATAATGTATCATTTACATATCAATAAATTTTGACTTTATATACAACTGTCGCAGAAACACCATCTAAAATTATATCAATTAAGACACGTTAAAATCATTATTTTCTTTTTCCATTTACATGCATGAGTATCTTAATGTTCCCCCGCAAATATCATAAAGAGTGACTTCATCATAACCAAGCATATACATGCAAGCAATCAAAATAGTGAATCTCATTCTTATTTTCATTTTATAACATTTAATACAAAATATAATATCTTCAATTATGCATTTGATGGACATATAAAAATATCAATGACATACAATTCAATATAATCAAATGAACTTAAAGAGAAATAAATAGCCTTATAGTATAAAATCTATCTAAACAATTAACAGATTATATTAGATTTATAATAAATCAAACACTACTATAATTTAAAAATCACCTCAAAACCGTATATCATCTTACATCTTCAAACACGCTTAATCTTTGACTTCAGTAATTAGCTGTCAAATAATATCATAAAAATAAAATTTTAAAACATATCATTAATTATGTTTAATTAATTTTTTCATTAATTATGTTATTTTAATTGTTGATTAGAAACTTTTATTTTAACTATTCATATTACTTTAATTTAACCAAAACTACTACTTAATTAACATTTATGATTTATATTAAATTTAATTCAATATCCAATTAAGGTCCATTATAACTTAAATAAGTAATTAAAAATTTTATTTTCATATTTCAAATAATATCTTCCATACTATTATTATTACAATATTTATTGGTATTACATATATGAAAACTAATTAATATATTTTATTAAAACATAAACCTTATAGCTCTTACCTCTCATAAAAGCTAAGTTTTCCTTCACCCGCTCGTAGGCCTTTCCTTCTTCAGCTCGATCCCTAGAGCATCACTACATATGAAACTCCATCAGTCGATCGTGCCTTCCCAAGCGTAGGAAACTTCTCTAGCATTCGCTTCCTATCTCTTCTCCTTTCACAAGTTTTGACTAAGACATGAGCTTCCCTCTCCCATTGAAGTCGCTTCATTCAACTCTTCTCCTTCACACAGAATGCACGCAGCGCTCAAAGGTGACATTGATGCTTTACCTTGTGGCTTCCAATCCTTCCCGTAGGAAGTGTTTCACATGTAATTTTCTTCTACTTCTTCCTTCCTCTCTATTTCACTCAATATCTCTCGATTCTTTTCTCGATCTATGCCTATTTCCTCAATCTTCGTACCTTAGTCTCTATTTACATTGTGCGCTAACTCCTTTGCTTCGATTCTGATTCCAGCATATGAAACACTTCGTTCCATCTTATGAAATGATGAAACTTAGCGTAACAATGCAACATTCTTGGATCATATAACAAGATATTCGTCATATTAGTCAAAATACATGCACGGAAAGTTGTTTTAATATATTTGAACACGTCCCACAAAGTTATGCGCACTTTTTAAGCTAACTTAGACAACATTTGAGGCATAATATTTGAATTATAAGTTGCCGCAAAAGGCACAAGTAAGATTAGAATTATTTTAATCTAATTATTTTTGTTAATGGCCTGAACAGACAAAGCTTTATTTTAGATCATTTAAGAAAATATCTTCTATTCGCTCATGTGCATGTGTTACAGATTTGATGGTGAGGAGACGTTGAAAATTTTAATTATGTGCTCGAATTGACAATTTTGTCCGTGTTTCGTCAATAATCTATTAGCTTCTGATTGCTCAATGATGTTTCAGCCATTCTCATTGTCAAATGATTTTGTTGCTCATGGATCCTTCATATTCGTTTGCTCCCAATTATCTTTTCAATCCAACAAAATGGCTAGAATGTTCTTTAGAATGGCCTCTTCGTGCTTATTGGGAAGCTGTAGAGCTCCCTTTAAGTTCCATCTTTAGTTCTTCCTCTAATTTAGTCCCCTCTCCAATTTCATGTGTTCATTTTTATTGCATGACATTTATTATTTCACATTTAGTTTAATATCATTTTAACTCTTCTATTTAAAATTAGGACTTTTTTATTTCATCAAGTCTAAACCCCCTGTCAGTATAAAAATTGGCAACCTCCCAGCTTCTTCCAATTTAAGGGTTGCATCAGGAATGTTAAGCCTAAGGAAACACACATTTCTCTGCAATGTTAAGAAAGACNCCTGTCAGTATAAAAATTGGCAACCTCCCAGCTTCTTCCAATTTAAGGGTTGCATCAGGAATGTTAAGCCTACCCAATGCACTAAGAAAGCCGTATATGGGTGGTGTAAATATCACAGTATGATCTTCTTCCCCCAAAACACCAAGAAAGATGTGTTGGGTTACCAACATAAAAGGAAACACACATTTCTCTGCAATGTTAAGAAAGATGCATTTAGAAACTTATTTTTTTGCTCTTTATAATTTTTATTAGCATTTTTTAAATTTGTGGTGTTCATTCTGATTGTTATTTTTAGGTCCCCCCAATCTAAATTTTGACAGCCTCTCAGACTCTTTCCCAAGAAGAATGCTTCATTAAGAATGTTGAGCTTGCCCATCACGAGAAGAAAACGTGTATGAGTAGAGTAAACATTATGCCTAATTTTTTTTTTCACACTACACCAATAGAATCGTGTTGAAATCTTTCTCCCCATAACACCGAGAAATACATGTACGTGGGTTTTCACTTACACGAAAAAAAATATGCAAATACATAATTTCTCTTCCAGGGCAAAAATGACATGTACAAATACAAGATGGCAGAGAGGTGGAGCTAAAAGTCGATTTGGGGTGGACCATTCACAGGATGGAGTCGTGGAAGAGGGCAACGACCCTGTGAGGTGAGGCTCAGGTTTGGGTGTCTACAGATAGAGAGAGGAGGAGATGCGAGTTTCAAGACCAAGGTTTTGAGAGTGCTGGGTGTGGTGCTACAGGCTAGAGGAGGTGTGTATGAGGCAACAAGCATGTGTGGAGGCTTGACAAAGGACATAAGCAGGCTTTTGAGGAGTTTGGCTAGGGAGAGGGCTTTTGAGTGCATGAGAGGGAAGGAGGCGNTGTGGTGCTACAGGCTAGAGGAGATGTGTGTATGAGGCAACAAGCATGTGTGGAGGCTTGACAAAGGACATAAGCAGGCTTTCGAGGAGTTTGGCTAGGGAGAGGGCTTTTGAGTGCATGAGAGGGAAGGAGGCGAAATGCGCTTGAGTCGCTGGTGGAGCCAAGAGGGGGTAGAACTCGAGGGGTACTCTCCTACGGCGGCGCAAGAAAATAGGGATGGCCTAATGCAGCTGTGCCTTGTGTGCAGGCATGCAAAAAAGGATATGGAAAGGAGTGCTTCTACTCAATCTCGATGATTTGGATGACAAATTTGTAAAACCAATTGATTATGGATGTCCAAAAATATGAAGAAAATCAACCAACAAAATGCAAAACCCAACCAAAGTAAAAAATAATTTGATTCTACTATTTTTATTTGATTTTGGATAAACCAAAATTAGCTGAACTTGAAAATTATTTGTGCAATTTGTAGACATTATGCAACTTTTATATTACATAATTGACAAGCAATAAACATAATTAAAAATATGTAATTAAAAAAGAAATTTCTTACTTTCATGGCGGTTCAAATTCAGAAGGCAAAGTGAAACCGATAATGTGAACTATGAAACGGNATTACATAATTGACAAGCAATAAACATAATTAAAAATATGTAATTAAAAAAGAAATTTCTTACTTTCATGGCAGTTCAAATTGAGAAGGCAAAGTGAAACCGAGAATGTGAACTATGAAACGTGTTTTAATTTATAACTATTTAACTAGTTCTTTTGATTTTATCAAAAATTTTGATTGACAAACTGAATAAAAAATTGAAAATGAAACATTTCATTAATCAAAATCAATACTTGAACCACTAAATTGAAAAACCAGAGCATTCAAAAAAAATTTGGTTTGATTTAGTTTTTTTGTTATAAACAAATAACGCAGACCCTTATAACAGGTTTTAGGTTTAGTAAATTTCATATATTATTATTTAAAAAAAATATGGGGTGAGACAACACGATGCTTCAAATTTCGCGATGTGGGTGACTATAATAGGAATTAGATAAGCAATTTTTATTCTACTGATTAGATAATAATAAAAAAAGCGAGAAAAATGTATCAATTGACTTACAGTCACATTTATCATGTGCCTCAATCTAAATGTCACTAGCCTCATGTCCAAGANGGGTGACTATAATAGGAATTAGATAAGCAATTTTTATTCTACTGATTAGATAATAATAAAAAAAGCGAGAAATATGTATCAATTGACTTACAGTCACATTTATCATGTGCCTCAATCTAAATGTCACCAGCCTCATGTCCAAGCAAATTTTGCGAATTGCTTTTGTGCAAGATTTTGGACTATATGGGTGTTTATCGAAAGTAATTTTGATATTCTATACATGTTGGTAAAATCCATTTTGTGAACAGCCAATATTTGAGCAATTTTATAACAATTTAAGATAATTCGGGCTTGATTTAAAATTTGTCGTTTCCATCATGTTTGTCCAAATAGACCATGGAAAGTCCATTCTTCAATAATTCTGACATACTAGATGCATCGACATAGTTCGTCTTATGAATATGTGATGTTAATAAATTTTGATGGCAATTTAAACATTTGGACTTTGATTTTTGGAATGTTTTTAAAAGTGCACGCTTCGCTTCGTTAAAGCGCGCTTTGAAGTGCCAATGTTAATTTGTAGCTTTTTTTGCAATTTTTAAGTTTATTATTATTGCAACAAACTATTAGAAATTGTCTGAATTTTTAATTTGTAGGTTCACTATTAATATTTGCCTTCAAGTTAAGTATTGCACCACATTTTTTTTATTTTAAGTTAACTTTTAAGTTATATTTTATATTTTATAATTGTTAATAAATATATTTATACATTGATAATTTTATATAGCATATCAACGTTTTAATTAATAAAAGTGCCGCTTTGCTCTGCGCACCTCTTTGTGCTTTGAAGTAAAAAATAAAGACTTGAGCATCACATCGCGCTTTGCACTTTAATAATACTAGATTTTCATGACATTATTGTCCTACTCATTGTNATAATTGTTAATAAATATATTTATACATTGATAATTTTATATAGCATATCAACGTTTTAATTAATAAAAGTGTCGCTTTGCTCTGCGCACCTCTTTGTGCTTTGAAGCAAAAAATAAAGACTTGAGCATCATATCGCGCTTTGCACTTTAATAATACTAGATTTTCATGACATTATTGTCCTACTCATTGCGATCTATCAAATCGACTAAGGGGTTCTCAGATAAATTTGATGCTCTAAATACATCAAAGCAATCCATTTTATGAATAGGTGTCATTTCGATAACTTCAAGTAGCTATTGTACATTTCTTATCGTGTAACTCGCTTGTCAGCCCTGACATCTTTCTTAGTCAATTGCAACATTTCAAATGAATCAGTAAAGCTTCTATTTTGTAGATTGAGCAGTAATTAGTTCATTTTGGTTGATGTGATGTCTCAATTTCAATTTGCAAGATGCTTCAACCACTATGCATCATTCTTTATCAACTTTGTCACATTTCACCCTGTAGCAATATGAAGTAGGTATGGAGGTCAACATTTTTAATTAATTATTTTCAAGTATTAATTTAATGTTTCTTTTTCCTTCATTTACTCTTATGTTGGAATGCTATATAGAAGATAGTTACAGGTAGTAC